>VNKF01013022.1:0-94586 GCA_008044355.1 Drosophila lacteicornis
AGTATAAAAACAAAAACCAACTTTAATCACAAAATCTTTCAAATTATGTTCCTTTTTTTTAGTTAATAAATTTATTTCATTGAAAATAATAATCTTTTTTTTTTAAGAAAATACCCTCTAGATTTTACTCAGTTCGTGTTTTCAGGAATTCTATTTACTTTAAAATGCAAATCACAAGTTAAATACAGAGAACTTAGTGCTGTTTTATCAGCGCACGCCTTAAAAAACAAAAATTCCCCAAATGAAAAAACCCTCCTGAGCAAAGAGTATAGAATTCTATATGGAACTGGGGAGCATCCCTAATATCCTCCACGTTACACAGAGAATTCTATCTGTATTCGGTCAGCACAAGAAGCAAAGTCCGACTGGGTAAAGCGGATGCTGGCAGCTACTGCGCCGGAAATGGCTGCGTATATCCTGCGAATAGGAAGCCATCGCTATCGCCGTCGCCATCGCTGGCAATAGTTTTGCGGTGCTTTGGTCGCAGTTGCATTTGTGTTTTACGATATGAATAGATCGCAGATTGGCAAAGGGTACAGGGAGAAGGGTCAGTCGGGGGGCACAAGGGCTTCTCTGAGGCTGCGAACTTCAGGGTGTTCTGAATAACCTTTGCGCTCTCAGTTCGTTTTAAAATAATGTAATAATACTTTTTAAAGCCAATGAAATCATTATAGGTAAAGGAACTGTTTCAAAATAATATTTACTTAATATTTTAATTTTGTTTTAACAAATAAAATTGTTTAATTTTTAGAAGATCTTCAGTTTGAATTCAAAATATAATTTGAAAATATTCTGTCATTATTTTTATACATTTTTATTATCTTACGATTTTTTTGTATTATAAAGTTACACATTAAATATGAATAAATAAATATGCCTCTTTATCAGCCTGCAACCAGCAAACATCCAGCTGGCCAACCGTTGAACAAAGCCAGAAAACCGCGGCGAGATTTTCATTTCAATTTGCTGCCAAAAAATGCCCACAGATGTGCAGGGCACCCAGGGGTGGCTGGGTTATCCGGCATCCTGGAAGCGGGAGCTCAGCAGACACGCAGCGGTTGGGTCGCTCGTTGGCCAATTTAGTTTTAACGTTGCAGCTGCTGCTTGTGTTATCATTCAATTGCCGCCTCCACTGGAATTTTGAAAGGGCGCCAGTTAGTAGAGGTGGAAGTTCCAGAAAGGTGAGAGTCCTGGTGATAGGTGCGATATTAGAAAGTATAATACAAATAATATTATAAACTCCGTACTTCTAGGCATCAAAACTAAATATCAGAACAGAAATATAAGTTAAAAGAAAGATGACATTATTCACTCTACTTTTAAATTCAAAATATCAGACATCTTCTTTATAATTTAATGCTCCCTCTTTCCTTTTCCAAGTGCATCCGATTAGCATCCATAACTATGAGTAATGACCTTTACGCCCAGTAGCTTCCATCTGCAGGGCCGCGTGAAGGGCTTTTGCCGGATTCTGGTCGGGTTTAATTGGGCGAGGGCGATGCTCACTTGGTGCAAGCCACTTGACTTGCCAGCTGAGCAGGAGCTTTCGATGGGGACGTCTCGCTAAATTAGCCTAACTAACCCCAGGGCAGTAAACTTGGCCCGAACCCGAACCCGAGCCCGACCGACCGACCCACCGTCCAGCTCACATTCTCACCTCGACCAAAGGGCGATAGTTGTTGACAAGGACAACGGCCTGTAGGGCATTTCGAAGCAGCGTCAAGTGCATGACTATCTGATTGCAGTCTATGCGAAATTTTCGCCCGGAAAAGCGTTTAAAACATCGAGCTGCGCGTTGGGGAAAACGTGCTCGGAATTTCAGCTGCACACAGAGAAAATATATACTTCACACAGGGATATTTATAAAAGGTATCAAAGCATAGAGGAATTACATTGAAATTTTTATTGATTTATTTTGTTAGGATTATTCATATATTTAATTTTAATTAACATTTTGATGTATTAGTTTATAGTTTATTTGGATGTGTATTTATTAAATTGCTTAAATAATGTGTAAGGATAATCAAAGCCATATACAAATTATCCTAAAGTTTTCTCTGCACTCCCA
This sequence comes from Drosophila lacteicornis, assembly GCA_008044355.1. Lineage (NCBI taxonomy): Eukaryota > Metazoa > Arthropoda > Insecta > Diptera > Drosophilidae > Drosophila > Drosophila lacteicornis. Next base: position 2,069 of record VNKF01013022.1, read on the forward strand.
CGAAATATAATCTAATCCCAATTTTCAAGCAAACTTGTTTCGGTTATGAGTCAGCATTTTAAATAGCTTTTGTTCGCCGCCTCCAGCTCTATGACCTCGAGGCCTTTTCCAGCTTTTTCAGAAAGGAGTTCTATTAAAATTCAAGTAGGAAAGCTACAGTCGAATTTGACCGACTGTGAGATACCCGATACCCAAAGCATTGTGGGTGAAATTAAATGGCACATGAACATGGAAAAAGAAAGAAACTCTATTGTTTAATAACTTTCATGGTTATCATCTGATTTTACTCAATTTTTCAGAAAACATCCGCACAAACCAATTTATTTTGTTTATGTATTTACTTTAAATCGAATATTTGAGCTACAGCTTATGTAAAGATTTTAATGATTTTCGGGGGCAGAAGTGGGCGCGGCCAAATTTTAAGAGAAACAATTGGTAACATATATTATCTCATATATTTTTTTTAAATTTGTTTGCCAACACGGGCGGACGGACAGACGGACATGGCTAAATCGAATTGGCTAGTGATGCTGATCAAGAATACGAATATATATACTTTATGGGGTCGGATAAAAGAATTCACTAATATATCAAATTGTTATTTTAATTATTATTAATCTGTTTTTTTTTGGTCTAATATCAAAAGAAACCCATTTTTCATTTCAATCCCAGGATAATGAGCCTTAAATAGCCTTGACTTCCTTTTTTAGCCAGGACAAGGTCAATACGTCACCCTGACTATCCAGAATTGGCGCCAGGGTGTCCCAAACCAGTTGGTGATAGCTATTGAGCAGCTTCACCTCCGCCTCGGTCAGTAGCTCCTTCTTGATCATCTTCGTTTGCTTGGGGCACATGGTTACGGTCCTGAAAGTCAGGGCCCCGCGATTCGTGAAATTGTATGCCGTTTGGGCGGGCACAATCTGGACGACGTCCTCGATACGGATGCCGAACTCATCGTCCTGGTAGAAGCCGGGCTCGTTGGAAATGAACATGTTCGCCTGCAGGCCGGGATCGCCGGCCGAATAACCTTGGCCCACGGATATGGGACCCTCGTGGACATTGAGATAGTGCCCGACTCCGTGGCCCGTGCCGTGGCCATAGTCGAGGCCCACGTCCCAGAGGGCCCTTCTCGCCAGCGTGTCCAGAGCCTGGCCCCTGACCAGGGCCGGGAATACAGCGGATCCCAGGCTCAGTTGGCCCTTCAGGACGCGGGTGTAGGCCTCCCTTTCGAAGTCGGTGGGCTCGCCAAAGTGAAGGGTCCTCGTCACATCCGTGGTGCCGTCCAGGTACTGGCCCCCCGAGTCGCACAGATAGACCTCCTTGTCGGTAATCCTGCTCTTGGATTCGTTGGTCGGGCTATAGTGAGCCAGAGATGCATGCCTTCCGAAGGCAGTGATCGTCTCAAAGCTGGGGCCCACATAGTTCTCCTGAAGTCCCCGGAAGAACTCCAGCTTCTCGGCGCCGGATACCTCGTCCACTTCCTGGCCCAGCTTCACCTGGTGTTCCAGCCAGGCGAAGTACTGACACAGAGCCACTCCGTCGCGGATGTGGCTGTTGACGAGTCCCTGGGCCTCGACTTGGTTCTTAACCGCCTTCAGTAGATTCACGGGCGTCACTGCCTGGAGCCTTCGGGACTCGGGAATCAAGGTGGTCAGGTAGTAGCTGCTGGTGGGAGCAATCCAGATATTCGACTTCTTCCTCAGCACGATCTTACGAATCTCCAGGGAAATTTGTTCGTAGGGGTAAAGCTCTATATTCACTTCATTCCTCAGCTGATGCTCACCGAAGTCTGCGGGCTTCTTCTCCAAGTCCACGAAGAGCTGCAGCTTGTTCTCGGTCACAATCAAGTAGGAGAGGAATACGGGGTTGTTCTTGATGTCTGAGCCACGCAGGTTCAGCAGCCAGGCGATCTCATCGAGGGCACTGACCACCAGTGCATCCGCGCCCTTCGCCTTCATCTGCTGGCGCACATCTTCCCACTTCCTGGCTATGGTCACGCCCGCGTACTCCAGCTGAAGCGTCTCTATGGGGTTGGCGCTCTGGGCGGGCTGATCCTCGCCCCAAACCTTGTCCACAAGGTTGTCTTCGATGGGCACCAGTTGGCTTCCCGCAGAAATCAGCGCGGTTTCGATGGTGGTCCAGTCACGGAACGACTCCAGACGGGGATCCACACCCACGTAGCTACCGGCGGTGAGGTTCTGGGCAAACCAAGCTCCGATGGAGGGAATGCCGCTCAGTCCTTGCCTCATCAGCTACCAGTTCTCGTCCAGCTGCTGCTCCGCCTGCAGGTGGTAGCGACTGTCGGTCCAGAGGAGGGCGGCATTGGTGGTCACCACCGCCGTTCCCACGGATCCATTGAATCCGGTGATAAAGGCACGTCGCTTGTCGTGCCGGCTCAGGTACTCCGACTGGTGGGCGTCGGTGGAGGGCACTATGTAGGCCGCTATGCCGGTGGAGTTGCCCAGCTGGACACTGCTCATTAGATCCCTTAGCTGGGCCAGGATCTGAGTGGTGTTCCTCTTCAAAGGTGTTTTTCTTATATAACCCCCACCAACGATCCGTTCTTCTAGCCCAGGAACTCGTCCTGCAGACATCAGAGCGGCCAACAGGACAACAGAGAAGCACTTCACAATTATTTCGATTCGTTAGCCCAAAAAGGTTGCTTCTAGTTAGTTGGGAACTCAATGACTGAACTGAATAGTGAGACACTCCTTTATAGGACTTAGAGGTGCCGTGGCTCAAGTGAAAGCTATCAGTCACTGTAAAAAATGGTTATTAGTTATTTGCTATCTAAGCAATAATTTTCGTGGATAAATTGAAAATACCACAGCAAATAAAATTCCTATTATTGGTAAAAAAATTAATAAATACTCCGTTAAAATATTTAAATGAATATTTGAATGAATTTTTCAAATATATTATAAAATAGCTTCAAAATGATCAGATAAAAATTAATTGAAAAACTGGTTTTCTTCAACCACAACACCTTAACTTCAGTTAAAATTCCTTATCGTATTAGTTTTTGATTAAAGGTTATCTGCCATTAAAGAGATATGCGCAGGATACCCGCACTAGAAAAAGGATTTTCAGCTTGGGAAGATTAAGTAATCAATTTCACAAAAAGACTCTTTAACTTCGTGTTTAGTTATTTTATCAGATTATTACCTAAGACATAGGCATTAAATTAAGCAAAATAAGGGCCACTAACTAGTACAAAAGATATGGTGTTTCCTTTTGTGTTTTAAATTCTCTTAGCAAAGCCTGCTTTTGTGTCCTCTACATTGTTATTACATAAAATTATCGAGGCCTATCGATCATAAGGAAAGTTTTATCCTTTAAAATAGTATGTGTATAAGTCTTCCCTGTTAACTTTATTCTAAAGTTCCCCTCCGCTTAAAATAATCAGGGAAATGTTCCCACCTTTGTTGTGTTTTAAGAGACCCGAAATATGTTTGTTAACTTGTTTCCCACAGATCAAACAAATTTTTAATTGCATGCAAAGCTGGGATTGCTTTTATTGTTTATTTGCTTTATTAATTAAATACTTTTTATTTATTGAATGTTTACATGTTTTGTATTTTACGAGTCAGAATATTGCTTCTTTGCTTTATCAATAGTCTCTAGGATCCAATCCTTGTAATAGGCAACGTTGGTATATACTCCAGGAAATCCATCTTTGGCACATCCGTTTCCCCAAGAAACGATGCCAATGAGCTTGCGGCCTGGCGAGCTCACTAGGGGACCGCCAGAATCTGCTTGGCATGCATCCTTGCCAGGTGCCTCGGCACAAATCATCCCCTTATCAACTCCAAAGAAATATTTATGGCGACACATTTCGTGATCTGAAATAGTAAGATCGGCGGCTAATAACGATGGAGCACCTAAAGTAGAGTCTTGGTACGTATTTCCCCAACCAGTGACCATGCATTTTTTTCCTGTTTTTGGTGTTTCCGTAGCCAGTTCAATCTTCTGGGTCCTTGAGGTATTTAGCTTGAGGGGCTCCTTCAAATATAGCACAGCAATATCGTAAGAAGGTCCAGTTTCTTGGAAATTATAGCGCTCATGAGGGTACGCTTTCTGCACAGGCACCTCTTGGCCACCCAGATTCTTGAGGGATGACCCAGCTCGGACTGAATACTCTACGGCATTTTTGCCTTTTAAACAATGAGCTGCAGTCAAAACGATCCTCTCGCCTAAGATGGCGCCTCCACAAAAATGTACATCATTCATCAAAAGAGATACTTGATAGGGTGCATTTTCGATGAAAATATGACGACCGCCAACGATTCTTTCTTCTATTCCAGGAAGTCGTCCTGCAGACACCAGTGCGGCCATCAGGACAACAGAGAAGCACTTCGCAATCATTTCGATTCCGCTAGTCGAGACAAGTTTCCTCCAGTTGGTTGAGAACTCAATGTCTGAACTGGAAAGAGAACCACTCTTTTATAGGACTTAGAGGTGTCGTGGCTCAAGAAAACGCTATCAGTCACAGAAAAAATGGTTATTAGTTGATTGCTATCTTAAGCAATAAACTTCGTCGAGAAATTGTAAATACCATAGGAAATTGAATTCCTAATATTGTTTTGAATATTAATAAATACTCAGTTTAAATATTTAAATTGGATTTGTTTTTGAAATGCAAAATGTAGTTCCTGGAATGCTAATATCTAGAGACTTATATAATAAATATCTTCAAAACTAACAGATAAAATATAATTGGAAAAATTAGATTTCATCAAACACAACACTTTAACTTATTAAAAAAAAAAAAAGAAAGAAAGCAACAGACACAAAGTAGGAAAAATTGTCATGGTCTGCGTCCGAGCAGGTCAATAAATAGACGAAAGCCCAAGTGCAAAGTCTCCAGTAATTAGCCGACTCGCCTTCAATGTTTTTATTTGAATCAATAATAATAAGGACGATTTAATGTATGTATATTGTAAATTATGGTCTTTATTATAACTGATTTAATACTTTATATAACTTTGCGCGTCTGTTCTCTTAGCTTCTTCTTAATCAAGTAAAGTTGGCTGCGCCTCATCGATATATTTTATATATTTTATCAATACCTAATGCAAAACAATCAGTATATCATTACATTAAATAACAAGATGTTCACACTTAATACTACTTAATATAATTATATAACAACATGATCACATTTAATATACTTAATATATATATGTTTATAACTCGGTCAACCTGACAAATTGATCAACCTCGTTCAAGATTATGTACATAATGCTACAGTTTTCATTAATATCTGTTACCAGGGTTTTACCCTTGTAGCTTCTAATATTCCTTTATAAAAGAATTGAGTTAATTGGCAAATAGCTATATCTGTTACTTTATATATACCGTTATCAAAAACTCTGTTTATTTTATATGGGCCTTTATATTTGGGTGAAATTTTTTTACAAATGCCAGGTGTTACGTCGGCATTTCTAATTGCCACAAATTCGCCCTCTGCTTGACTTCTTTTATACTTTCATTTCTTTTTTGTGACTCTACAATTTTCAAATTTGCTTTATCCCTTATTTATTTAATCAAAACCTGGACTCGGTGTCTTTAATGTACTAGAATGGACTGAATTGTTAATGGCATGTTCGACCTTAGTTATGAGTTTATACCAACCAGCTCATGGTATTTGCTAATTTTTCTAACATAGATGTTACAACTTGATTTCATTTGCCTGGGGTGCACAAGTCGCCACTTTTATGTGTCCAATGTTACGATCCGGCAAAAATTCACTTAATTCCAATGAAGGAAATCAACTCCCTATATCAGAGATGATCCTATTTGGCCTACCATAGAACATTTTTTTATTAAACTAGCATTCACTTCCAGTGTACTTGTAAAACTTACCGGAAATAATTTCATAAGCTTTGTAATTGAATCGATTACTACTTGTACTAATAAATGCTTCCTTTTGGAATTTATACAAGGCAAAGGTCCTAAATGATCTATGTGAATTGTATCGAAAGGTACTGGCGCTTTGGGTATACCATGTATGTAAATCTCGATTGTTAACTGACTTCGGGACAGAATGCACTTAAGACAATTCCGAATTTACTTTTCTATTTTTGTTCTCATTAAAGGAAATCAGTACTTAGACTTCATACTATTGTAACATTTATCAACAACTAAATGACCTAGCCTTTCATGCGATGTTTTAATTTACTCATCTTGTATGCTTGGTGAAACATATAAAGCCCTATTCTGATCCGTATCCTCCTGATAGACAACACCGTCTATCAAAACAAAGTTATTTACTGGTCCTTTCGTTAAATCATCAGGAATTTTACTAATAACTTCATCTCTCATTTGCTCCGTTAGTAATCCATATCACCTGGGCTAACACCCACTGTACCAACAATTGATTTAATTAAACCATAACCATTAATTATTATTATAACCATTAAATTGGTTGCTCAATGTAAAGTAAACATTTATATTATCTCAAAAAAAGCAAAATGGAACGACTTTCAATGATCCAATTGCTAACTGCAAGGGTATATATTCCTTTTTTGTTTATTATCAGGATCAATAATTTAATTAATATAAAAACGAACGAGAATTTACATTTTCACTGGCAAACATGCTGAAATATTCTTTTAGGATCGAAGCCGTATACAAATTCTCCTGAAGTTTTCTCTGCACTGCCACGAAATATAATCTAATCTCAATTCCGCCAAGAGCTTCCCTCGCCTGCATACCAAATTATTTTAATTCAATCAAATTTGCAAGCAAACTTGTTTCGGTTATGAGTCAGCATTTTAAATAGCTTTTGTTCGCCGCCTCCAGCTCTATGACCTCGAGGCCTTTTTCAGCTTTTTCAGAAAGTAATTCTATTAAAAAAAACTGCACTCGGCCAAAAGAACTAACTACATCAGCAACGAGAGTGCTACGAACTCGATAACATTTTAGCTGGATAAACAAATTCCTTCGGCGAGCGGGGGCCGAGAGCAAAGCAAATATGAAATTCCATTAATTTGATGGATGCTCCGGGCGGCGAAAGGTAGGTAGGAGGAAGTGTGTGTGTCAGGGTTGCGAGTACCATATTTAACGCCCTACGGGGCGTATGATTAATGCAATTTTCCTTCGCCAGAAGGCAAGTCATTGTCAGGGCAAACACAATGCATTTATTAATGAAGAACCAATCATTTTGGCATTCTAGTCTAATATCAAATTTCTATTATTATATGTTGGTCGACTTTGAATAATATTACATGGAAATTAAGGGGAGGAGCCTAAAGGTTAAAGAACCAGTTTAAAATTTAAGCAATATATACTCTATTTAATATATTTGTATAAACCGTAATTAGATTCTCTATTTTAAGGGTGTGAAAATACGACATTGGCATCATGAAATTAAATAATAATTTCATGATGCCAATGTCGTATTTTTTATAAAGTGTGCTCATTTCATATTTCTCAAAGGGCTTTATCGCCGACACTACAGTACAGTTTTATGACAGCTTTTGAATGCGGATCGTGCGTGAATAAGGAAATCCTTGGCATCCAGAGGATAATAACACTCCTCACCGACTCTGGATTCTGGATGGAACTGGAGATCGCAATGTGTTCACTTCCACGGGAATGAGGGAGAAGGGTTCTTTCAAAAAGGTTTCAATTAAGTCAAATATTTTAATTAGAAATTCTTAGTTACTGTTAAAACATTAATTTTTTTTGGCGTTTAAGTCCTTGTTTTCCTAAGTGGTTTCAGCTGATCAATTATTTCATATAATCCTAGCCCTTTGTTGAGTTGTTTCGTTATTTAAAAGCCAGATAGTAGTTTCATGAAATGAGTTCTTCAAATCTCAAAAAATTTAATTAACATTCCAATTTCTATTTTCAGCTAATTGAACTTACTTTGTAGCTAGGAAAAAAGAGCTGAGTGGGTATAAAACAGAGCCTCTCCTTGCTTTAAGTCTCTTCGAATTTTGGCTTTAGTTTAAAATGTACGTCCAGTGGATTGTCCTGCTCTCCAGCCTTGGCCAAATCTTTGCCGGATGGATTCCGGAGCGGATTGTGGGCGGTCACTCGGTCGCCATTTCATCCGTTCCCTGGCAGGCTTCCCTCCAGCGCCACGGCAGGCACATCTGCGGAGCGGCCATCTACAGTGACCGGATCGTTATAACGGCTGCTCACTGTGTCGTGGACAGTGATCCCTCCACTCTGTCCGTGAGAGTGGGATCATCGAGCTGCCACTATGGCGGTGAGCTGGTGAGGGTTTCCGCTATCCTAGCCCACGAGCACTACTATCGGGACTACTCCCTATCCAATGACGTGGCCGTGGTCCGACTCGAGAGTCCTCTGCTATTGGACAGAGCTGTCAGACCCATTCCCCTGGCCAGCAGTTCACCGAAGGCTGGATCTACGGCTTCAGTTTCGGGATGGGGAACTGTGGGCTGGAAATGGCCCATGTCCAGCTCCCTGCTTAGCGTCACATTGGACATTGTCGACCAGGACAGCTGCTCGACCGCCTACCGTGATTACTTGCCTACCCTACTTGGGATTACCAAGGACATGCTCTGTGCCGCAGCTCCGGGCAAGGATGCCTGCTCCGGGGACTCGGGAGGTCCCCTTGTCTCCGGTGGCCAGCTCGTGGGCATTGTGTCCTTCGGAGCGAAGTGCGCCCATCCCGATTACCCAGGAGTCTATGCCGATGTGGCTGAGCTAAGGCCTTGGATCCTGCAGGCAATTGATGCAATTTTGAGCGGAGACCAATAATAATTCAACATAAAATCAACTTTCGACATTTTGTAATAATTAATTTATGAAATTAATAAATCAAAAGGAAGTAGATTGGCATCAAATTCTATTCAAAATCTCTTACTTTTTGAAGTCTAAACTAAGTTCCTTAGTCCCTTACCAAGAAGTTTATCCTAGAATACTCACCATCTCCCTCCATTCCTTGTGTATCCTTTGGGGGCTCCCGCTTCTTCAGGGATTGCCTACAACTTAATCTCTCCCTGCTGGGGTTTTGGGGCCAGGAAAAGCGATTCCGAGTCATTGGGCAATGCAAACTATGCAATATAATCGCATGATATATGCCTAATCTCTGCAGCAAACTTCCCATCGCCCCGGGAAAAGGGAAAAAGAAGCCCGGCCAAGTACCCGGCCTCTAAGCCAGTGGAAGATGGGCTCTGGAGAGTCAATTCCAGCGATTAAATTAAGAATGCATAACTTGCTGGGTTAACAATGTTACCAGGCGACGATGGTATGGCATGGGTGGTTATGTAGGATTGGCTGACGGAGAATAGAGGAGGAGGCGGTAGCTATTGCCTTGACAGGAGCACGAAGCACCGAGGTACTGATTTTTATATTTCATTCCCTTTGCCTGGCTTACGCGAGAGAAAGGAGTAGTCCTGCAGCTCCTGCTACTTATCTGCCATTTCAATTTGCGATTTGTTTGCTACAGTTATTATTACACTAAGAAAAAGTGATAATTTTCTAATACAAAGCATTGTAAATATTAATTTGAATCAAACAAAAAGTTTTAAAAAAATAATATCAAAAAGATAAATAGCCTAACTTACCAATCCTAAAAAGACAATTAAAATGCTTCTCTCCTATTAATTTTTTCTCTGTGTATATCAGTACACTTCTGCACAATATCCTTCCCCTGTTTTGCCATCGGAAAAGTCGTGTCGGAAGGCGTCCTGTTACTGGTTCCTGTTCCTCTGCCTGTTTGCTTATTTGTTCGCACTCCTCCCGAGCTCCTGGCTTCTGGACCTGGAGAGCGGCGGCGCATGGAACGTGCCTGAGCCGGGCCTTTTATAAACATCTTGTATAACTGGCGGCGAGAAGACCCCCATCCAAGACCCCCCCTCGCGGTGTGTATTTGTTTTTAATGCAATTTCTTTTCTGCTGCGCTTTGCTTTGCATTCTGCAAATAGTTTTCATAAATGCTGTGGCTACAGGACAATGGTGGAGCAAGTGGTGGCTCCCAGTGGGCGTTGCTTGCCATCGCTTTTAATTTGCGCGAAACGGGAGCCAAAAGCCAGGACATGTTGCTTTAATAATGGAAGATCTCCACCCTTTTACTAGTTAACCCTTTTGTGGGATATCGTTTATGAGGCAATGACTCCATGACAAGTTAACTGATCTTTTGGGATGAATGCACTATGACACACAAACATTTGCTTGAGGCATTGGAGAAGTCACTAAAAGGTAAAAGATATATTAGTTAAGAAAATCTCTAAGTAATAATATTACATTGTCCTTGTTAAATTCCAGGGATATATTTTTAATTATTCATTAATTATAATAAGCAAAGAGTAAATGTATATATTAGTATTGGGAGGCTGTCTCCTCGATCCAATCCTTTATGAGGTCGCTCTCACGATTTTTAAACTGAAATTTGTTCCCACAATTTAAAAAAAAATTAAAAAAAAAATATTAATCCTATGATACACATTATCGAGTACATTTCTAAATACGTGTATGCTTGAAATATGTTGGCTAACCTTTATTTCGGAATCATGTACACCTGCCAAAGGATTTGGAAATAAAACTCCTAATAAATAAATCATATAAATCATCATGTAAGGCAAAAATAAATATAATAAAATAAAATAAATTAAATATATATTTTCCTTTTTGCCAGATTATTTGCCGTAATATTTATTCATTTTTTTCTATGACCAAACCGTCGAATTGGAGACGACTTGTCGAATCCAGTCCTTGAAAAAGGCAACATCCACGTAAACTCCCGGATATCTGGGATTGGCACAACCATAGCCCCACGAAACGACGCCGACGAGTTGGCCCTTATGGACATCGACCAAAGGACCACCGGAGTCGTGCTGGCAGGCATCCTTTCTTGGCGCAGCGGCACACAAATTATCCTGAGTGACAACTAGCTTCACTTCAGCCAGAGCCAGGGTACACTTCTGGTGATTCTCAATGAAAACGTTTACACCTCGCAGATATCGGGTATTAGAAAAAGGATTCCCTGTCTCTCCCCAACCAGTCACCAAGGCTTCGGCCCCAACTTCGGGAGTCTTCTCGGCCAGGGGAATCGGCATTACATTTTGCCCCATTTTTAGGGGAGCTTGCAGAAAAATTACAGCAATATCGTTGGGATCGCCGGCCCCTCCGTAGTTGAAATCATCGTGGGACTTGATCATCGCTACCGCAACTTCCTGACCTCCAGAACTCCAATCCGAGGACCCAGCGCGCACTGTAAGTTTCCCAATTATATAGGGAATTACACAATGAGCAGCTGTCAGGATAACCCAATCGCTAAGTATGGATCCGCCGCACCATCTTAATCCGTTATTCAACACAGCCACTTGCCAAGGGATATATTCGATGGAAATTTGTTCTCCTCCAACGATCCTTTCATCCGGTCGATGAATCCGAGCAGCAACCAAAAGGCTTAAAGTTGATATGAAAATCAGACTCTTGAAGAACATTTTTAATTTGTTTGAGAACTGAATGGTTGGCCACTCTTTTATAGGGCTAAAAACCCACTCGTAATTACTAATTATTAAGACAGGGTCTATAAAGTACATATTTTAACGGCAGCTTATCTTCTACCCAATAAATCTGGTTGGAAAATATTTCTAGATGGCTATCTAAATTTAATTTTGAATAAAGTGAAATGTTACTTCGTCATTTATACAATTAAGAAGAAGGTAAGTTTAACATTCGCTCTTTGTACTACTGTGTAACTGAACGTATTAACAAAACAAAATACTAATTAGGAAAGAGTAGATAACAATTCATAAAGTTTCTTATTTGACAGTGGCTTTATTGAAATTTGTTTGGTGACAGGCCCTCTCTGGCCCTATAAAAGCAAAAGTTTAAAATGTGTGAAAAGTGTTTCATTCTTCTCAGCGGAGCCACCATTTTGTCTGCGAAAAGGTTACCAGAACCGGAAGGACGAATCGATGGCAAAGAACAGGTCCCTATCGAAGAAAGTTATCATTGTGAATTACAATGCCTGCAGTGATTCTTAAGAATTTACGTTGAAAATCGAAATATCGAAATACATACTGAAATATATTAAAAAAGGGTCCTTCAAAATGTACATCTTTTAATATTATACTTGTCATAATAACTAGTTATAATTAACATCTTATAATTTCCTTCAAACTTCTTATTTATTTTTCTTCATTGTAAAAGTCCTCACCAAGTAGCTTCTCAGTTTATAAATGCTTATATCCTTTCAAATATAAATAATGTTATAAACAAAACCACATATGTATAATTTAAATATAACAGATATATGTACATTCGTATAATTGAATTAATCCCGGCTTGCTTTACTCCCTTTTCCACAAAAAAAGGGTGCTTACAAGCACTATTAGCTGACGACAGCACATATGCGAACTTTTTTGACCACCGCCCATTAAACACACACACGCACACCAACCCACCAGCAGCCGCCATTATGTGCATGCGAAAAAAAGGATTAAAACGCAAAACAAAGCAGCAAAAAGGACCTGCTCGGGATCTCAGCTGCATTCGTGGGCGTTGGGCAGTGGGAGGTCAGAGGACAGCATGTGGCGTTGTCTTTATTGCCGGCTTTTAAATGTTCACAAAGTGCGTACTTTGTTATGTGCTTAACTGGCATTAAGGGCGGCGACTGCAAAAACCCCAATCATTAACTTGTCTTGTTAATAAAGAGTGCATTCCATAAAAACAAAAAGCAAATTCAAAGAGGGAACTTTTAACGAGACAGCACATAAAATGGCTAATTTGCAGTGAATTTCTGAGAACTTTGAAGCAGATTAAAAAGAAAATACATATAATGAAGTGGACTTTGTTTCTTTTTAAGTTATTTAAGTTGATAAAACTTGTTTTTATTCAGAAACTGATAACAAAAAACAAGTGCTTTATAATATTTATTTATTTTTGCAAGCAAAACCGCAGGCAAAAGCCTTGTGCTCACAATTTCTGGCCAAGATGCTTTTGCAGAAGAAACCGCACGACATACTCGACCTGTCAACACATTTCTCCCATCCTGCCCGGAAGAGAGGGGGCCTGTCTCCTACTCGTAGGATTCGCATCTGACATGGCCATATATCGTATATTATGCATGCAGTGCCAGGCAATGGCCAGAAGAATATTCAAAGCATTTAGCAACTCATTGTCCCTTTCGCCAGCCAACAGCAAAAGCAACATCCGAGCAAAGCTCAAGACGATGACGATGACGATGGCAAAAATGTATTCATGGCCCCCAAATTGTATAATTTAAGTTTGCACATAAAATCACACCGCAAAACTTGGAAAAAGGCCCGAAAAGTAGAAGCCACAACAACAACAGCACTCAAGTGAACTGACATAGATACGAGTATATGTGAATTGTGCTAGGGGAGAAATTCTCAGCATCCAGGGCTGGAAAGGAGTGTAGTCAGGGGTATAATATATATGAGGTGAAACAATGACAGTTTGTCTGGGGGAAAAGCCAAAAGTTAGTACAGTAAAGCAGGGGGATTAGACTTGTTCTTAAAAATATATAACGTTTTGGCTTAAAATTATCTTTGTTTTTACTGCGAAAAGGTTACAATATAAGGCACTCACTGACTTAAATAATAGTGTCCTTTTTTACCTATTTCCTAGTTATAATAACTTCCAGCAGAATATTTTGAAGACTTTTTCTTAAGTATATCATAAAACTAAAGCTTAAAATAATCACGAAAATATTTTAATATATTATATTTAAGAAAAATAATATCTACATCTCTTAAAAACGATTTATACATATAAGAAACATATTATCTTGCCTTTGGGATTTAAAATTCCGTAAATACCTGTTATTGGATAAAAATATTGTATTACGTCCACGAATCATTTCTGACCACTTAATTCCTAATTATTATAACTTCCAGAACTTGTATAGTTTATTTTAAAGATTTCTGTTTTAAATATATCATAAAACTTAAGCTTAAAATAATCAGAAAAGTATTTTAAAATATATAAACATACATAAAATACATACATACATAACCTACATCTCTTAAAAACGATAAAAAAATATAATTAACAATTAAATAACTGAAAAAAAGAGGCACAAAATATTTTATTTTATCTACAGAACATCTTAGACCAAGATATATATTTTAAATAAATTTCTCTGCACCCCTCGACTTATAAATTGCATTTGTGAAACCTTCAGGCCCTGGAAAAGAGGACTTCCCCTAACCATTTCTGCATTCATCCCTATGCCCCTTTACCATTTACTTGAAGACGGGGCCTCTATTACACAGTTGAGCACACAACGGAACCGAATTTCCCAGCCCTTCCGCCCGCACACACTCACTCACATCAAATTTAAATATTTTAAAGAGGGAACCGGACGCAGGACTCCGGGACAGGACACACCGACAGAAGGCACAAGGCACAAAGCACAAAACTTGTGTGCCATAAAAACGCTATAAAATTGCACAAATAGCATCGGAGACGTGGAGATACTGAGACGCTGATATCCCGTCCACATACATATGTGAGTGAGTGTGCCAAAGTGGCGGCGGGAGCTTCTCACTTCCTGGCCCTCCCGATATCTGCTGACCTAAGTGCGTGTGCACATGAACTTTAACGAGGGGGCGACAGGGAGAGAGAGTCCTTGCAATGATGTAAGTCATTGTCATCGCCTTCGTATCGGTCTCATTTGCTGGGCATATCTGGGGCCCTGCCTTTTGTAACCTTTTGTAGAAACGAAACTTGATTTCATTTCAATTTTTCCTTTCTCTTTTGGGCGGGTTACCCGGGCGACAATCTCAACACCCCGACACACACACATCAGGCAAGTTATGACACTCGCCGGCATTCACACGGTCCATTTCGGGGGCGACAAATTGGTCTTCAAGCTGTCCACGAAAAGGGTTTGGGAAGTTCTCCGCTCGTGTGCATTTTCCAGTGAATTTCTAAGGGTCTAATTCCCATCACACCAAGGACCAAAGGCCTTTGGTCATCAGTTACTTTAGGTGTGGCTTACTATGAACTTGGGAGACATTTTGTGGGATGCCTTAATTAGAATGCCATAATGGAAATGCCAGCGTCCTCACACTCGGCTCATAAATAATTTATACGCCATGAAAACGAATGGGAAAATTTAAATAATCAAATACAGAGGGCCAGGATCCCCCAAGGAATGTTCACACACAATCATCAATCGCAGGAAAATCCATTCCAAGCCAAATCGAAGGTTCGCAACTATTTTGCGGGTCGGGCAAGAAAAGGGTAAATGATTTTGCATAAAATTCAAGTGTTGGCATTTTCCACCTGAGATTTAACGAATGTGTGGAATCCTTTTATATTCCGAAACCTCAAAAGATTATCCCTGTGGCCGGGCTTGGCTTTCATCTGTCAATTTAGGCCAGTCATTACGATAAGTGAGTTGAGAAATATATTAAGCCAATCAATGGATTATGTCAAACATTTAATTGTCTTGGCTTGTCAACTTTTGTGAAAAGCCTTGTCCTGGGTCAAATTAAATGGAAATTTAATACTTTACATACTCCTAATTAGGATATTTTGGCTTTAAGGCATAATCTTATTTAAATGCATAAATATGTAGATTTAAGATTTTAAGGCAGCGAATGGAAAAATGAAAGCTAGCTTCAATAAGCACAAGTTTTAATATCATCACACTTGAGTGAATTTATTTTTTTTAATTCTCATTTATATCTTTGGGATTTCCCTAAGGCTAAAACTAAAAGACGGCCTTCACTATATTATAAAATATTATACTGCGCCACCAAAGAGTATACAATAATTTGGGTACCACGTAGTTTGGGGTCGCAACCCTCCTTCTTTATTAAAAAAATCCATAAGCCTAAGCTTCGATTAAAAATTAGCTTAAACTTTTATCCAACGAGTTTCGTAATTAAATTAACAGCCAAGTCTTCACAGCTCATTCTTGTGTGGTCCGCCTCCTCCTCCGCCTAAAACTTTATGCCAGAATGCATCTCGACAACTTTTCGGCAAGCGAACCGCACACTCCGCACCCACAACAACGACAACTTTAATTAAGTGGAAATTATGATGCTGTCAGGAAAAGAAAGGAAAACGACGGCAGGGATCAACACACTGGGTGGGCCAAAGTGTGGGCGGCCGCTGGTCACACGTGGCGTATGAATAATGTAAAATCTCAACTAATTAAGCCGAGTAAATGCATTTACAACAACTTGCCCCGGCCTCTGACCCAAAATCTGCAATTTTGTGCAGCAGCCACAGCCCCCAGAAGCACCGCACCAACAACAAGTCGGGTAACATATTGTTTGTTTTAATTAAAAATGTTTCGCCCAAATATGCGAGTAGTCCATGGCGAAAAGTAGAGGAAAATTATATGAATGCAACCAGCTCCGTCCGCAGCATGAAGCGAAGCATTCCTAAATATTCTGCAACACAAATATGTCCTAAAAAATTCGAATTAAAAGAAAACGAGACACTTTACGCACCACTCCTAGTATGTAAGTAGTAGATCGAGATCTGGAAAGTCCATGTCCGGCTCATTGGCCAGTCTTCTTTCATCCTCAGGCATTGGCAATGGTATGGCTGATATAGTCAGCAGCATCACAAGGAAAGCAAAGCTTAAGAAAATAATCTTCATTTTTGTACGTTTAACAATTTAAGTTTTCCAACTAATATTTTATTAGGATTTGACATCAAGGAAAGCCCTGCGACAGATATTCCAATGTTATATTATCGACACTTATGTCTGAAGCAGATTTGTGTCCAAACACAATTTAGTTCGTCCGTTCATCTGGTGCCTATTGTCCATTTGGTTCCCACCTGAAATGCTAATTAGGAGAGCTGTATCCGCCTTCGTATTATGTACCTTGGGTACTCGTCTTGGTATTCGATGTATTCCTCAGAAGAACTGTCTTCATAATTGTGGATGTGTTCATAGTATTCTTCAGGATACTCTTCTCCGGGTGCTTCACTTTCATCACTCGCTGGCTCAGAAGATTCTGAACTGGTCTCTTCGCTGGACTCTTCATTTTCCTCCTCAGAGCTTTCGTTACTAGGCTTCTCGGAGGTCACTTCATTATTCTCAGAACTGTCAGTACTAGTTTGCTCGCTGGACTCTTGACTCTGGTTGACAGAACTTTCGGTACTGGACTGCACGGAGCTCACTTCACTTTCCTCAGAACTTTCGTTACTAATCTGCTCGGTGGACTCTTTACTTTCTTCCTCAGAACTTTCAGACTCTTTACTTTCCTCCTCAGAACTTTCGTTACTAGGCTGGGCGCTGGACTCTTCATTTTGCTCTTCAGAACTGGATTCTTCGCTTTCTCCGGATGTGGGCTCCTTAGTAGACCCTACATTTTGGTCCTTCGAGGTTTCTTCACTTGGTTCAACTAAATTTTCATCGCTTGTCTTATCGAAATCGTCGCTTTGGTCCCCAGAAGATTCTTCGACTCTAAGCTCTCCAGTAGTTTCTCCTCTGATCTCATGTTGAATAGATTTTTCATCAAGGGGATTAGGTCTGGCAGCGACAACCACTAACAAAACTGCCAAGCTAAGGAAAAAACTTTGATTTAGCAACATTATTGGTTTGAAGTTGACGAAAGAATGGCTCGGCATTTCGCGGTTGGGGACCGTTTTATACTTAGCTCAAAGCGTAGATTACGAACAAGAATTTCCGAAGAACTTGCAGAAGCCAGAGCTTGGTATTTCCTGATAAATGATTTGGCAAAAACTGAAAGTGGTTCACATATTTGCAGGGAAATAAAGATAAGAGAGCTTATGTGGGGCCACGAGCTTCTCATGTCAGCGGTAGTTGGAGTTACATAAATTAAGTTTCAGGGATAAGCATTAAAAAATTGCCACAAAAATCATAAAATGTGTGGGTTAGTGGGTCAAGAGCAAATAAAGAAATAGAAAAGCTTTAGAAAATCACATAAATAAATCAATAACTCACTTTCAGAGCGATAATGATAATGAGTGTATCTATTTTTAAGTATTGTATATTTTTATCATTTTATGTTTAGTTTTATTTTATAAATAACATTTTAATTATTTTACCTTTTTGCAGTTCTCACTCTATTTTAGTCACAGTGCTTATTGTGAGGCCTTAGTCCCACCTCAAATTACCTATCCTAGTCCTCGGTGGAGTTCTCATCCTCATCCTCCCGTGGAGCCGGCTCGGTTTGCCACCTGTGTCCCATGGCATAGGGTGGCTTTGAGTAGGTTTTCACATAAAAGGTTCCATTCTTCGGTATCGAGGGCTCCCCTCCCATCCGGAACTCGCCATCGCTGAGCAGGAGAATCCAGGTGCCATCGTCATGACGCTCGCAGCGGGGTCCCCAGAAGCCCGCCGGACTCGTCAGGGTTTCCACGAAATAGTCATGAGACCTCTTGTGCGAACACCCGTACACATAGCACTTTTTCTGATTCTTTCCATAGTTCGGATAGAAGGTGGCATGTCCCAGGGGCTTCTCAAAACCAAAGCTGACGCTGGTCTGAATGGATTCCACGTAGGAGGCATCGCTGGCATCAATCCGATACTCATCCGTCTGATCTCGGAACTGGGGCCCCGCCGGATCCAAGGCATAGATGGTATTGAATTTGTATGGGAGGATCTGCTTGCCAGCACTGCCGGCAATCTGGGCGCCCAGAGAGTGTCCAATGATGTAGACATCATCGTAATGCAGATTGGCCTCCAGATGAAGATGTCGCACCAGATCCGCCAGCAGGGCACCCAGATCCTCCACTGTCTTGGCCACCTCGAAGTAGTTGACATTCGAGGAAATCTTGCTCCAGTCGCAGACGATCACATTGAAGTCCTCGTAACGGGCGGGCTCACCATTGACTCCAGGATGAGTCAGGCTCAGATAGGCGTTCTTCACCTTCCTGATGTGCGAGCCCTTGCTCTGACTCATCCAGCCGTGAATGACAATCCTGGGGAAAAAATAATATATTGAAGTTAATAATGTCAGTCGATTAACTAATAAATATTTTTCTATCAAACAAGACTTTAAAAATAAATCTGACTGAATCTAGGACCACATTTTCTGGGGATTAAAATAAAGCCGTAAGTAAAGCTAAAAAATACTTAAATAAATCGGAATATTTTTGTTAATATTTCTTTAACGATTTTAAATTCACAAAAAATTTAATTACATTTTGTCGAAAGCTTAATAAATGCCTCATGACAATGAAAACCGCAGCCATAAATATCAATGACCTTTTTTAAGTAAACAGATCTTATCTGCATGCAAATCATCAATTCCTCTCTTATCTTATCACACTTTTAATGCAAAACTCGTGTTGGACATGCCGTAATTATTGTCACTCCTAATAGGTAAGTTTTACAATTAAATACACTTCTCATTACATTATTTTATAATTTTTAATTGGCAATTATTTGAGTGTCAGTGAAATGGCAATGACTCAAAGAGCGATAAGCAAAAGCTCAGCGTCAAAATAAAAATATAACGAAAAAACCTGTTTTCATGCTAATCGAAATTATAATTAAATTTAGTGAGAGAATTTGGCAAATATTTTTGGTTGTGATCATTATTCAGTGGCTTGTTTTGCTCTCTCAATAATTAGAGGCTTTCTGGCGTAGAACCCAATGAATGGGAATACTGAATACACTTCTTATTGTTCCATCTGACACTGTTTAAACAGCTTTTAGGCAATTATTCTATACAGTTAAGTGTAAACAAATTGACTGTTGCACAATCACTTCCCGCCTATAATGTCATGCCAAAAAGTTCCCCATTCGATTCGCAATCTGGGGCTTTTAATCTGCCCAGGAAATCCCCTTACCTCGTTGGATGACGTGCATCGAAGCCCGAGTTCTTAAGGTTTTCCACATCGCCAATGAACAATTCCCTTCCGCAATCCGCGAAATCCCGCTTGAAGAGTATGAATTGCATTTTGCTCCTCGAGCTGCTGGTGAAGGGTATCCAGTGCTTGAAGAACTTCTTCCAGAACGAGGAGTCCAGACCCAAAGTCTTGGACTTGATGAGGGTATAATTGCAGTTGGCATTGGGATTTAGAGCGGTTTCCTCAGTGCTGGCCGGAGAAGCTAGTAAGGTGATTTCATATTTAGTTTGTTTATTTAATTAGGGAGTTAGCATGTACTTGGGAATATTTAGTTAAATATTATTCCTCTTTGAACCTTCGCTCCTCTCTGAATAAACTCACCCACAACCAGTGAAGTTAATGCCAAAATCACCGCACTTATGATACCGATCCGTCCCAGCTGCGAGTTCATGTTTAATCTCGGAAATCGCCCTTGGGACTTCTTCTCAAAGAGATCTTCAAGTGGATCTAGTCCGTGCGATGACCGATCTCTACCGTTATAGATTTAGACTCCAGATTTATGCTCTCCGGCGGCTTGAGATCCGCAGATCTGACCTGCTCAACGGTATCGGACCAACTAACTGACGAAACTCTCAAAACAACCCGCGATCGTCGTCGAGCGAGGTGGAAGTGGAACTGATCGGAGAGCGTGGCGACCCCATGTCTGCTCTCTCGCTCCCCCTAATCTTTATGTCTCTCTATATATATATGTTTGTATAAATATATATATCGCACTCTCCCTTCAATGATTGCTATAATTAATAGTAGGCATCTCCAGCAGCCAAAGTGTTAATTGCTATTGACGAGTCAGTGACTTAAAGGGGAATCTTTAAATGATTTATGATTAGTCCTCGAAATTAAATAATTTTTAAGATATATCATAACAGTTCTTTCTGATAAAAAATACCTATTATATTAATTACAAACTTTTAGGTAAATAGCCTCAAAAATATGGTTTAATTGCTATAAAAAAGTATAATTGCCTCCCCCTGCACATGTTTCGTTTATTCCCCGAGTAAAAAACAAATAAAAATCCAACCTTTTCACCCTTTCTAACCCAGATAAGTTAATTACCCCATTAAGTTGACCTGCTGTAAAATCTGGAGTAGAAAAAAGAACAAAAAGGAGCCCACCCGACCGTAATGAGTTTGGTTTTGTCGAAACCCCGGGGCCAAAATTTTTATGGCTGTCAGTCAGCAAATGATTATCGCAGATCCTGAAAATTTTCCAGACCTATCGGCTAATTGCCTGGCCCCTAATCACATTCGGAGCTCGCTTAATTAACCAGCCCCGAGTACATAATTCATTAATCCAAGCTCAAATGAGGCGACAAATTTTCAGTCACTTAGCGAGTCAATTTCGCTGGCAAAGAAACTGGAAAATGTTTGGGGCGTGGCAGCATCAGCATCCACCTGAGCCACGAGAGAACGGAAAACGTTTTAATTATGCAAATTTGGGAGACGCCATGTTGATTAGAAAATCCTCTAGAGGAAAGTCGCCGGCAAGAATCGCGGCTGCACTATGTTGGTGCCAAAAAGGACCTCCAGGCATCAATCAATATGCAAGCGGAGAGCTGGGCGGGGCAGGACTCACCCCCCGGAGGCCAATGAATTTGGCAAGCCACCAATTAGACGTTGGAAATTAATTGGCAATGCCTCGCGGCTGGCTCAAATGCTCCGCGAAATGGATGTGGAATTGAATTTGTGGAGTTTTGTGGGGAAATCTGAACGCGGTTCTGGTCTCTGGACAAGGGACATTGAAACGCCTGGCCATAGTTACCTTTTAGGAACAAATTTACTGCACTTTTGCACATTTTTTCGGTTTTATTTTTTGCTTATTTTACCGAACCTTTGTCAAGTGTCGGAAAAAGTTTTTCACCTGATTTTCCCTGTCAAGTGTTTCCCACAGGCTTTGTGTTAAAGCGATTTTCTTTAAGGAAGCATAGGTTTTTCTTGCTATAAATTGTGTTTTTAAGTGGATTTGGTAAAGAAAAGGAAACTTTAAATATTATTTAAATCCATATCCATTTAATAAGCTATCCTCACTGTCAAAGTGCCTGATCTGTGCCTTTCTGTCAGAAAAAGATAATCCCCAGATAAACCTATCGTAAAGCAAATTGCTTTTCTATCCGTTCTGTAAATTTATCTGAACACGAAAGGATAACAGAGCGCTGTTAATTATCGATTATTGCTGCAAGGTACCGAATTGTGCTGCAACCACACTCAAAACTGCTGTAAATGTCTTTACCTTTTCCACTTTACAGGAACTTTAGCCGGCCCTAAGTAAACTAACATATTATTTATTTATTTTTGCGTAAAATAATGTCACGAATTTTACAATAATTAAATCATACAAATCTAAGATGTGTTTAACAACAATATCCAAACTCCAATTCCACCTCCTTACCTACCTCAATTTAAACACCCTTAAATCCTTTACACTTTCCATCACTTTACCGTCGAAACTTTCAGCAGGGGCCAGAAACTTTTTCTGTGGCCAAAAACCGAAAAACTGTAAATCCACAACTAACATTTTTAAGCATAACAAAGTACGACGAGATTTTGGTGAATAAATCTTGACGCCGCTTTTGGTTTAGTCAGGCATAGCCCCAAAACGCTTATTATGTGGTTTTTGGGTGATGTACACCGAAGGGTTGAGGGTTGGGGGTTGCTTTGTCCTGAGGACTTTTTAGTTTTCAGACGCTGTGACGATGACTGCAACTTTTTCTATTGACTTAACGCAGTTGGCAAGTGCAGCCAAGTGTTGCGTGTAGATTCACGCTGAACTTGGACAGCAGATTAACTGCTGTAAAAGTCAGAGGAAAATGGTAGAAAATAGTAGAAAGTATCCCATTACCTTAGGGGTTTCCGGCACAACAAAGTCACATTTCATTTCGAAGTCAAAGGTTGAATCATTCTCCAAAAAAGACAACCATAAGGTTGAGGCTTTTCCAAATCCAAATCTGCAAAGTGTAAACTCCAAATTATAGTGGTTGAGTAATTGATGGGTTATTGAAATGCCGGTGAAGGGCATTCTCGGTATCCTGGCGGCCACCGCTGGCTCCTTTTTTGCGTTGGGGGCCTACTATCAGCACCTTGATGTGATGCGAAATATCCGACGACTGGAGCAGCGCAATCCCCATGCCTACTTCATCCGCCGGAAGTTGTACGGATTGGTAACTAACTAATCCCAGGATAATCATACTCCTCCCTTTTTAATAATCTCCCTTTTCAGCTGGGAATCTTCACCGTGGAAGCTGATGACAAGCGGCTCGTGGGGGATGAGGACGACACTCACAAGCTGGGCGGGATCATGAAGTACGGCTTCCCCAGCACAAATGAGATCAGCCTGAACGAGGCCTTTGACTTTGTGACCTCCTTCGATCGCCGAAACTCCTGCATTCAGTGGATGTGCGAGCGAGTGCACCTGTCCAACTGTGCGGTGTACGGGAATCCCTCATCTTCGATGACTCCTTCGGGAGCCTTTAGCCAATCGGAGGCGTCTCGGGTATTTTTCCTGTCCAACATTAAGCCCTTCCTGAAGAGGGGCTTCAATCTCACCGTGTGGGAGCGCCTGCTGCAGCACGTGAATGATATGAGCCGAAAGCATGGAGCCGTGTACGTTTACACAGGCTCCATTCATCTGCCCTGGAAGGTCAAGTCGAACAATTGGTTCCTGGAGTTCCAGAGGGAGGACAGAACCATGGTCGCCGTGCCCACGCACTTCTTCAAGGTCCTGGTCGTAGATCCCAAGTGCGAGACGGATCCCACGCCCTATGCCGAGGCCTATGTGATGCCCAACTCTAAGCTGACCAATAACGTGGAGCTAAAGACCCTTCTCACCGATATCAGGGACATAGAGAGTGTCACGGGACTGCGGTTCTTCGAGGGTCTCGATCGGAACTTTGTCAACACCCAAGTATCCTGTTCATCTGCCCGTCCTGTAGGCAGTCCAGTTATTAGTTCAGTAACCAGTCCAGTAATTAGTGCAGTATCCAATCCAGTAATTAGTGCTGTAGCCAATCCAGTTATCAGTCCATCAACCAATTTAAATGATCCCATGACCACCAGTTTGGCCAGTATAATTACCACGTCCTAGAGATTAAATAAATGTTTCAAGAACTATTTATAATAATTAAAGGTAAAATAAATAAAAATCATCAATTAAGATCTTTGTTTATTTGTTTTGAAGAATATATAAAAATATCCCATGAATATCAATACAGTTATTCAGTTTCCATTTAGCCCTGAGAAAGCTTTCATTAAAGTTATGTTTTATTTATCAGATGGGCTTAGTTCAAAGCCCCACCCATGGGACATAAATGGCATATCCTGGGACTAAGTTTTGTCCTGGGCGCCACTGCAATTAGTGCAGCCTTCGTGGCTGGCATGTACTTTCAACACGAGCATGCCAGTAGACGCCTGCAGGATTTAATACAAAAGGATCCCTATGCCTACTATGTCAGTCCCCAAATTTATGAAGTGGTAAGAGTTCCCCTGAGAGCTTAGTTACTAAAAAATAATCAAATATTCTTTAATATTAGTTTAGTTTCTTTGAGAGCCACGATGAGGCCGATCACCGCATGCGACAGATCATGAAGTACGGCTTTCCCGGGCTGGATGACCTCCGGCTGTACAGTGATTTTGTGCTCTCCTACGATCGCCGGAATCGGGTGGCCCATTGGGTGTGTGAACACCTCCAGGTGGACAGCATCCATTCGGAACGTGTGCGACGAGGGAGAAGTCCATATCAACCGGATATGAGTGTGCCCTCCAACTTCCGATCCGAATTGGCGGACTATCGCAGATCCGGATTCGATCGCGGTCACTTGGCAGCCGCTGGGAATCATCACTTGCAGCAGAACCACTGCCAGGATACGTTCTTTCTCACCAACATAGCGCCACAAATCGGCCAAGGATTCAATCGGGGAGCTTGGAACAAGCTGGAGATATATGTGAGATCGCTGGTTAATCGCTTCGGTTCAGTCTACGTCTGCACGGGTCCACTCTATAAACCCAAGGCGAAAGATGGCGGAAAATTTGGAGTGGAGTATGAGATGATTGGGCTCAATATGGTTGCGGTTCCCACTCACTTTTTCAAGGTCATAACGGTGGAATCGAGTGCTCCTCTGGGCAAGCCCTACATGGAGGGCTATGTCCTGCCAAATGCCCCGATACCGGATGGCCTGGCCCTGCGGTCCTTCCTCTGCGACATCCGGGAGATCGAGCACTACGCTGGCCTGAGGTTCTTCGATGGCTTGAGACGCTCCGCCTTGTTTGGGAGTAATTACCCTAGTGAATCGCAGGTTTTTCGGGATTTTGGGTGATCTCGAAAAAATAACTCGTTATAAATTAGAAACGGGTTTTTGCCAAGCAGGCCTTGGCCTAAATCGGACATTTATATTACATAAACTAGCAACAAAATTATTGTATTCCCCAAATATGTCCTTTAACGAATCGCCACCAGTCCATCAGTATGCTCTTTATGCACTGGCGGGAGTAACTGGATTTTTCTGCGGAGCCTTTGTCCAGCAGGAGGCGTCTATAAGGGAACTGTTTCGGCTGATCCGGAGGGATCCCTATGTGTACCATCATCGTCATAGGCTGTATCCCATGGTGAGGAGTGGTCTGCACATATTTAAGTTGTAATAACAAATATATTTCCTGCTTTCTTGCCGAAAAGTTAGCCACTTTCAGGACCGATCACGAGACCCGTTTGTGGAATCGGTCCCAATCTTTTGGGGATAAGTTGAGGGAGGTGATTGTATCGCCCCTTTTCGATTTCGTCAGTGCCCTCTTCGAGCTAAAGACCGACTCGGCGACCACAACGGATCTTCTGGATTTAATCAAATACGGCCTGCCCAGCACGGAGAATCTGTTGGTCCACAAGGACTATGTTGTCTCGCAGGATATGCAGACCAACTCACCGAGGTGGATCTGTGAGCACTTTCGCGGCGATTACCAGAAGATAGAGACCGATCAGTCCGGCTACAGCTCCCTGAATCTCCGCTATAACGACGTCTATGTCCTGAGCGGGGGATCGATGAAAATCTGTAAGGCTTTCAAGCGCAGGATATGGAACGATCTGGAGCAGCATGTGGTGACCCTGGCACAGGAGTTTGGCTCTGTGTATACCTACACTGGACCGATGTATACGCCGTATCGTCACGAGGACGACAAATGGTACATGAAATATGAGGTACTCAATTGGATTCCCATGCCAGTGCCCTCGCATTACTTCAAGGTCCTGATAGTGGAGAGCCAGATCCCGGAGATCTGTTCTTTCGTCGAGGGTTATATCATCGAGAACAACCGATCGGTGGGCGGAAAGTTGAGTGATCATCGCGTCCAAGTGGACGAAATTGAACGCTTTACGGGACTGCGATTCAGCAAGGACCTCCGACCAACTGTGCAATTCGAAAAGGGCACATTTCGGGTGGACACCCGGTCCTGGGCGGGTCGATTCCAGGAGATGTCAGAGCCACTAATTAGCCTGTCTTCCAATAAAGAAATCAATTATTTTTGAAAGCATGAAAAAAAGTATTTATTTTTGGTTATAATTACAGAATCTAGTAGTTTTGATTAGCTTTTTTAAATCTTGTATTAAAATAATATCAAATAGGCATATACGGAAAATCTTTAGGGCTTGTTCAGGTCAACTATTTCGTATTTACGTCCAGCTCCTTGGTTTCCATCTTTAGTTTGATCCCCAAGATCAGCGGGTCTAAGATCAGCAGGTCCAAGTTTAGCAAGTCCAGGATCAGCGGGTCCAAGATCCTCAAAGGATTTAACAATCTTACCCTCTTTTAAACCATGGAATATTTCTAGGCAACCTGGAATCAGTAAGACTCCCTTGTTACCTGGAATCGGATAAGCTCCTCCGCCGCCCGGCAACATAATGAAGCCACCATCTACAGAAACCAGCTGGGCGCATTTTATGGCGCGATTGATTCTTGTAATGCTATTCGGATTTAGTGGGTTAGGGGCTCCTTGAACTCGAATTTGAGCAGTGGCCACCAAGACGAATACTGCCGACCACTGAAAGGGGATTTTTGCTTTCTAAAATATTACGTACTTGATTTTAATTAGATTTACTCACTAATATTATCATTCTGATGTGAGCCAAAGTCTAGGTCAAAAAACAATTCTGCGAAAGCGTCGTCTTTGGCTGATAGCTAGATGATGACTAAATGGGAATGGCTAAGGAAGGTGACATTTTTTTGTTGTTTTAAATAGGAAAAATAAATCATTTTAACAAGAAGAAATATTGTTTCTGAAATATTTCTTGGCCAAAAATAAGCGACTATTGAAAAAATTCTCTGAATCTATCTTATATAGCTTATGTTATTGCTACAACTGATAACGTATCACTAAAATACATTAAATTAAAAAGGCAAAAATTCTCCATGCATCTCAAATAACAATGGAATTACTAAAACAGATAAAGATCACAGATTACCAAAATGAAATAAAGCAATAAGATTTATGCACTTCGAAGAATAATCGCTCTACCTTGAATGAAAATATAAATTATTTAATATACAATGTATGAGTATATGTACATTAACAATGTCTTAACAATATACTTTAACTATTTAATCCAAGCGGCCAATTAATAGCTATGATTTTCAAATCTGTGGCAAAACTAAGCTAAGACTAAATCTGCATTTATTATTGTGAGGATTAACTTTACCTAAAATATTTATAGTGGCACGCACCCTCGTATTTGGGGGTTTAATTCTATATTATATTCTATATTATATTCTATATTATGTATATATTATATACATTTTTTTTTATAAATATTTTTTAATACAAAAAATGAATAAACTAATGAATTATTGGGTAAATTTTTAATGGCATTTAATGACATTAAATTAAATATAAATAAGTGGCTTCAGTACTTATCTATTTGCTTCTCTTGAAAGAATTTAAAATTTCACGACGTCACACATGATTACAGTACCACCTTCTCTTAACTTCCATGCGAATCACAGCTGTTAGCTGCGTGCGCTGGCAACACTAGCACGTCTATCGATTGGCCGATAGCAACCATGGCCCGCTCTCGGACAGTGTTGGAAAACAGTGCTGTTTACGTGGCAGCAAGAAGAGCAAAAAAAATCGAATTGGGGAACTGACGTGGAAGTTCATTTGGCTTGAAATTATTTTTGTTTTTTAACCATCGTTCGTGCGCCGCGGCCGTCGAGAGTTGAGGCTAACACCCAGTGGCCAGAACCGAGAAGCGTGTGGTCAGGAATCCGGCGTAGCAGTCCCCGAAATTGCCAAATAGCCGAAGTGGCGAACTTTGAGCCACCACCGTGTTTTCTCTCTCGTTTTGCTTTTCCCGTGAAAGTTGTTTGGTGGTTTTCCCCCCGCAATATCGGTGACTGATCCACGGCTACGGGCCACAGCAATGAATCCCAATATGTACGGGCCACCGCCTACGCAATTCCAGCAGCCGCCGACACAACAGCCGCCGGCGGCGCAGCAGCCGTTTGGAGCACCTCCTCCGATTTCGGGTGGATTGAATGCAGGTTGGCCACCTCAACAACAGCAGCAGCAGCAGCCACAATCACTGCCGCCGCAGCAGCAGCAGCAACAACAACCACAGTATGGAGCACCACCGACATCGGCAGCCCCGCAAACTTACCTCAACGGGAACTACCAGCAGCAGGTGAATTGGAGTCTTTAGTTGGGATTAGTCAGGAAGGGATTGGGTTCTCCTTGTTGGGGAGGGTCCAATATGCAAGCTTTGGGATATATTACCGAGTGGTTGGACAAAGTTAATTGAATGGTTAAGTGAAAGGCCAGAGATTCCTTAAAAAATCAATAATGCTAACCTCATATTAATTAAAAATGTAGGAATATTGAATTAATTATTAATACTGTGGATATTTCTTCTAGTACTTGGGGAAATTATATTTGTGACGTAGGTCAGGGTTTTATGATATCATTCAAAATCTTAATATTTCGTAAAGTCATCAACGATTGCATGCACTGAATCCCAGAAAGAGGGAGCTTACAAAAACAAAGCCTTTCAGAGTTTATGAAGAGATAATTAAGAATACTAAAACAAAATCTATACAAACAAAGTTAAAAGGAAACACCGCACGCTATGTTTTATAAAAACAAACCATACACATGCTGGTGCGAACAAATTTGCTCTTATATTTACCTTTGTTTTTAATTTTAGTATTGGTTTTGGTGCCCAGGCTCTCAGTTTGATATTCAAAGCCCAGCCCTGTCTTAGAATTTCTTGTATTCCTCATAAACTACAAGTCCTTAATAAGAGGATTACTATTAAGGGCCTTGCTTTCCTTAAAACAATCAAACTCTTACATAAACAATAACTTAAAAACTAAGAAAATACAATTATTAAATTAAACAATAATTTGTAAACCAAGAAAATACAATTATAGGCCAGGAAGATGAGAAAATAGACTGGAACTCAGCCTGATAAGCTTTCAATGCTCGCCTCGGTAAAAAAAGAGGTCATCCATGATTTCATAATGAAAGAGTAGAAGCTAAGCTTGCAGATAAGAACAACTAAACCCAAATTAAATAACTAAAAATACATCTCCCTTGCAGTTGGCCACGTCGATGGGCGGCTTAAGTGTGAGCGGTGGTGGTGCCAATCCCCTGAAGCCACCTCTCCCGCAAGGAGCACCCATTGCTGCTGCTGCACAGCCGCCGCCAACCGGTTTCAATCAGTTCAACGCTAATGCGGCTCCACCTCCGACCGCCAACAACAACAATGCCGCATTCGGTGCTCCACCGCCAGCGGCGTCAACTGGTGGCTATGCCAACGGAGTGCCAACGCCAAGCAACACGCCACAGAGCGTCGCCAGTGGGATCAATCAGATGAGCTTGAACAGCGCCAGCTTGGCGGGATTACCGCATATGCCGCCAAAAGCAGCGACGCCCGGCGGTCAGCCTCCGATGCCGGCTGCTCAGCCACCACTGCCTGGACAGCCACCGCTTCCAGGTCAGATTCCCACATCCCAGGCAGCTCCAGCTCCTTTTGGCGTGCCCAGCTCGCGACCGGGACAGCCTTTGCTCCCGCCTGGGTCCGTTCCTCCGACCTACACGCAACCGGGATTGCCTCAGCAGCCGGGATTGCCACCACTGCAGCAACCGGGATTACCGGGACAGCAGTCGGGAGGCCTGCCGCCCCAGCAGCCGGGATTTCCGCCACAGCAGTCGGGAATACCACCCCAGCAGCCTGGATTTCCCCCCCAACAGTCGGGATTTCCGCCTCAGTCCCAGCCAGGTTTGCCACCGCAGCCAGCGGGACCCTATGGAGCACCCCAACCTGGCGGATATCCAGGCGGCGGCTACCCTGGTCAGGCGCCGGGAGGCTTTCCAGGCGGACCACCGCCACTGCCTGGACAGCAGGCAGCTGCTCCTCCGCAGTTCGGAGCCCCTCAGCCGGGATATCCAGGTCAGCAGCCAGCAGGTTATCCGCCGCAGCCGGGTCAGCAGCAGCCCATGCCAGGCTATCCACCCCAGCCAGGACAGCAGCCAGGAGCACCCGGCTATCCACCGCAACCAGGCGGCTTTCCCGGTCAGCCAGGACGTCCTGGCTTTAATGTGAGTGATTGGAATTCGTATTTCGTATGCATAACTAACTAATTAAATGTAAATCCTTGCAGCAACCTCCGATGCCGGGAGCTGGCAACATGTACCAGCAGGCGCCGCAGCCACGTCGCCTGGATCCCGACCAAATGCCAAATCCCATCCAGGTGATGATCGAGAATCAGCGCCAGGCGGGCGGACCCTTCGTGACCAATCAGCCAGGATTGCTGCCACCTCTGGTGACCACCAAGTTCGTGGTTCACGATCAGGGCAACTCCTCGCCGCGCTTCCTGCGCTCCTCGCTGTACTGCATCCCCAATACCGGCGATCTGCTCAAGACCACAGCCCTGCCACTGACGCTGAACATCTCGCCGTTGGCCAGGACCGCAGAGGGTGAGCTGGAGCCGCCAATTGTGAACTTTGGCGACATGGGACCCATCCGTTGCAACCGATGCAAGGCGTACATGTCGCCCAACATGCAGTTTGTGGATGCCGGCCGTCGATTCCAGTGCCTCATGTGCAAGGTGACCTCCGAGGGTGAGTATTAGCTTGGTGCGAAGTTGAAATAGTTTGATAATTGCTTCTCTGTTTGCTTCAGTTCATCCCGACTACTATCAGCATCTGGATCACACGGGTCAGAGGGTGGACAAGCATGAACGACCCGAGCTGCTGCTGGGTACCTACGAGTTCCTGGCCACCAAGGACTACTGTCGGGTAAAAAGACTATAGATCATTTTTTTATTTGTTATTTCCTCTGTCGATATATGGATAGTGTAAGAAGGATCAGTAGTGTAATCGATATAGCGATCCTCCTCTATCGATAACACATAAGTAATCATATTTAGTTTTTTTTTTTTTATACCCGGTACCCATAGGGGTATAACGGAGGTCCGTCCGTGTGAAACAAGGGATCTCAGAGACTATAAGAGCTAGAGTTACCAAATTTGGTGACAATATTGGAATCTGTTGCTAGCAGATCAAGTTTGTT
The DNA here is from genome assembly GCA_008044355.1 of Drosophila lacteicornis. Classification (NCBI taxonomy): domain Eukaryota; kingdom Metazoa; phylum Arthropoda; class Insecta; order Diptera; family Drosophilidae; genus Drosophila; species Drosophila lacteicornis. Next base: position 33,404 of record VNKF01013022.1, read on the forward strand.
TTAAAATTTGGCCACGCCCACTTGCGCCCTCATAAATCACAAAAAACATTATTAAGCTATACTCGTTATTTTCCGGTTAAAGTTAATAGATACAATAAATACATAAAATAAAATGGACGTTTCATGAAAATTTCAGTAAAATCGGATGATAAACATGGGAGATATTAGCAATAAGGTTAGAATTTTAACACACCGCCCTAAGGCACTGCTGTTGCAAGCTGTAGCCGAAAGGTGGCGCATTCGAGCCTTGGCCGTGCGATATAATGGCGCCAATGTATGTATGTACAATGTAGTGTATGTACATTTTTAAATTGCCTTTTAGTGTGAAGCGCAAACGTTTAGGTACCGGGTATCTCACAGTCGACTGTAGCTTTCTTACTTGTTTTGTATTAATTTACTTTCGGTTACTTTTCAACTTCGTCTAAAAACGGGTTAACGCCATCTCCTTATATTTAGTCTTTTAAAATTACATTTGTTTACAATTTATTTATTTTCCTTATTAGAACAACACTCCGCCGGAGATTCCAGCCTTCATCTTCATCATCGATGTCTCGTACAACACGGTCAAGTCGGGCCTGGTCCACCTGCTGTGCGCCCAGATCAAGGACATACTCAAGCATCTGCCGGTGGACCAGGGACAGGATAAGTCCAAGGTGCGCGTGGGCTTCATCACGTACAACAGCACCGTGCATTTCTACAACATCAAGAGCAGCCTGGCCCAGCCGCAGATGATGGTGGTGGGCGATGTCCAGGAGATGTTCATGCCCCTGCTCGATGGCTTCCTCTGCCATCCGGAGGAGTCGGCAGCCGTAATCGATGCCCTGATGGAGGAGATCCCGCGCATGTTTGCGGACACCAAGGAAACCGAGACGATTCTGTATCCCGCCATTCAAGCTGGTCTGGAGGCTCTGAAGGCCTCGAATGCAGCCGGCAAGCTGCTGGTGTTCAACTCCACGCTGCCCATTGCAGAGGCTCCGGGCAAGCTGAAGAATCGCGACGATCGGAAACTGCTGGGCACGGATAAGGAGAAAACGGTGCTGACACCGCAAACTACGGCCTACAATCAGCTGGGGCAGGAGTGCGTGCAGCAGGGCTGCTCCGTGGACCTGTTTGTGTTCAACAACGCCTACATAGACCTGGCCACCATTGGGCAGGTGGCACGGCTGACGGGAGGTGAGGTGTACAAGTACACCTACTTCCAGGCGGACATCGATGGCAAGCGGCTGATCGAGGATATTAAGAAGAACGTCTCCCGTCCCATCGCCTTCGATGCCGTGATGCGGGTACGCACATCGGCGGGCATCCGACCCACGGAGTTCTTTGGCCATTTCTTTATGTCCAACACAACGGACGTGGAGCTGGCCAGTATTGGTAAGGATTTTGAACTAAGGATTATAATCGAATTAAAACATAATTTCCCCTCTTTTTAAAGACGCCACCAAATCGGTGAGCATTGAAATCAAGCACGACGACAAGCTGCCGCCAGAGGAGAACGTGTATCTGCAGGTGGCCCTGCTCTACACCTCGTGCAGCGGCCAGCGTCGCCTGCGAGTCCTAAACCTGGCCCTGCGAGTGACCACCACGATTGCGGACGTCTTCAAGAGCTGCGATCTGGACGCCATGATGCTGTTCTTTGCCAAGCAGGCCTGCTTCAAGCTGATGGAGCACTCACCCAAGCAGGTCAAGGACAATCTAATCCATCGATCCGCGCAGATCCTGGCCTGCTATCGGAAGCACTGCACCTCGCCCACCTCCGCCGGGCAACTCATACTGCCCGAGTGCCTCAAGCTGCTGCCTCTGTACGCCTCGTGTTTGCTCAAGAACGATGCCGTTTCCGGTGGATCGGACATGACGCTGGATGATCGATCCTATGTCATTCAGTTTGTGCTGTCCATGGATCTGAATCAATCTGTGAGCTATCTGTATCCCCGTTTCATTCCCATCCACAACGCGGTGCCCGAGGAGACGGAACTGCCGACGCCCGTTCGCTGCACGCACGAAAAGACGCAGGAGGATGGTGCCTACATTCTGGAAAATGGCGTACATCTCTTCGTCTGGCTGGGTCAGTCGCTGTCCCCCAACTTTGTGCAGTCTGTCTTTGGAGTCCAGGGCCTGCAGCAGCTCGCTTTGGAAAGGTTTAACATTGTGGCAGAGACGCCACTGGCCAAGCGCATAAACGATATTCTGGAGCAGATCATGCAGGAGAGGACGCGCTACATGAGGGTAAGTATCGTGAATCTTAATTAAATATGAATTCGTGAATCTTAATTAATTATGAATTCATGAATCTTAATTCATTATGAATTGAATTATTGTAAACTCCCAGGCTTTTATTTCAAAATTAATAACGGCGGATTGATTTTATTTATAATGTTTTCGTTTTTCTCAATATTTCACGTGCTGATCGTTCTTATTCGCCAAACCAAAGTGACCGTATATTCTTTTCTTACAAATCTAGCTTCATTCTATGCGTTAGGACTATTATGGTCACTAATGTGACCGTGTAATACGAAATGAGGTGTTTACATTAATAATTTTCCTTTTTTTTTCAGGTCACCTGGCTGCGACAGAACGACAAGCTGGAGAGCGTGTTCCGGCACTTCCTTGTGGAGGATCGCGGCACCGATGGCTCGGCCAGCTACGTGGATTTCCTGTGTCACATGCACAAGGAGATCAAGGACCTGCTGAGTTAGCACGCCGGCTACTACAGGCCCGAGCAGCGCTGGGTGTCCGAGAGCAGCTACTCCCAGAACCGGGCTCGGATGCGTCGCCTGGCCTCCATGCGCAGTCGCCTGGGCAAATAGGTGGAGTTGGAAGAGGAGAGCTGGCGGAACATCAATTATATTTACATAAAAAAATACATATACATATATATAATATATATTAATTAATGGCTATCATTTCAAGCGTATCTTCCATTAATTTTATTAAAGTTTCCATATATTTTGCATCGTTTTACTTCACACATATATATATATATATTTGTATGTATTTTCTGCTGATCTGCGAAATTACTTAGAGAAATTGTTCACTTTTCAAAAATTCCATGATTAAATAATTAATGTTTAATTGTAATTAAAAATTACCTGGCAAATTTCCCACACAGTTGAAAACTATTAGAGGATTATGATGGTTAGCATAAGAGCACACACTCCCTGTTTCCTTTCCCGATTTATTTGTAATGTATTTTCTGCAATAACTTGAGCGCTGCGCCCTGCTTTTTATCTGTACTTTGTATGTCATTGAAAGATTATTATTATATTGTAACCTAAATGTTTCGTGTGAGAATTATATTCTACTTATATGGTATATACGGCCATGGCCCCCTCCTAATATCAACAGGAAATCCAACAACTGCGTACAGAACGACACAGAAGAAAAAAACACATTTATTGAGACCGGAAAACGGAATAAAAACTCTTTATTAAAAACGAAACGGTTTTATTTTTATGGATAAAAAGGAAAATATATGGGCATTGCCAAGATGGCAAAAGGCATAAAGTGGACAAAAATATGTCAAAAAATAACATTTTCTGAAATGTTTTTTTTTTTCACGATTTTTTACAAATACTACTGGGGGGAATTGAAAATGTTGTGTAGAAAAATGAAATCTGCAAAATATTTTGAGTAATTTACAAGAAAGTCTTAAGCAACAATAAAATATTGTAGCTTTCCATATACAGTTACAGTTATATTTAAGTATAATTATTTTTTTCTTTATTCTACAAGCTTATTTCAGATTTCTAACTGTATATCGCGAATGGTACCAGATTTTCAAATGTATTTTACCTCATATTTTCCTATAAATAACTTCATATTAAAAGCCACATATTCTCTTCTTAATGGATATCACTTGGAAGATTTGGTAGAAAAATTGCAAGCATTTTGTATGTTTTGCATTCGAAATAATGAAATATTAAAATGTCTTCAAAAGTAGCTAAAAGTGACAAAATTTAATTTTTTTTAGGTTGTAGGCCGATTTTGACATGAAAACACTGAGTTACGCGAAGTAACCATTGTATTAGGAACATTTAGATTTGGATTTGAAGCTTTTTTTATATATATAAATAAAAACAGTTTCTTTTTTTAATTTCCATTGGTAATTTATCATTGCTGTTATGTTACCATGTCAGTCCCAACGTTTTATAACCATTAAATTAAATTTATATCCATTAAAAAAAATAAATAAATAGTTGACCTTTGCTGGAAATGCCCATATCTAATTTTTGGTGGAAATGTTTTTAGCAAAAGAAATTTCCCCTAAACCCACACATCCTTGAAAATGTAATTATGATTATTTTTATTTAATTTTTAATCAACTTTTCTTGATTCCCATGTTTTTATATTTCTCACTCGTTGAACGAACCCCGAAAATATTCCAACATCGATTTTAAGGTATATATATATTATTTGTTTATATATTTTTGTATTTGTATTATATTTTATTAGGCCATTAAATATCTAAGAATTATTATTATTTGACGTGCACATTTTACATTTACATAAATTTTGTTTTTTGTTTTTGTTTTGTATTTTGTTTCTTCTATTGTTGTTGTCCCTTCTCTTCGTTCTTCTTAAGATTTTGCTTTTTCTTTTTTTGTTTTCTTTTAGCAGTTAGAAAAGGTTTATATATCTCAACTTCAATGTTCCCGAAATGTAATAACAATTGAAATAAAAAACATTGCCTAGATTGAATGTCGCTCCGTGTGTGTGTGTGTGTGTGTGTGTTGCTGGGTGGGTGCTTACTTATCTGCGTAACTGTGTGTGGACGTAGGGTAAAATTGCGTAACTCAATAAACGTTTTGAACTGATCTTTCGTCGAGCAATCATTAAAATGGGTTAGAAACACACAACTGGAAATTGGGAACTAAAATATATATAGGATACTTGACAGCTTGCACAGACTTAATTATTGTTTCCTCTTTTTCTTGGCGCTTACAATTAAGTGTTAGATATATATAATTACAAAAACAATGCTGCAGTTTCGAATTCTCAATCGTAATCTTTTGATTTGCATTGCAAGAGAAGTCTGCCTTGGAACACAACTTACTGGTTATATGGTTTGGAAAACATTGCTCGAAGAATAGAGAAAACGAAGGCTGACAACTGAGCTGTTGATGGACACTATTGCAGTTTCGTTAAACGTATTTATATATATATATATTTGTATAGGCATTATGGCTTAAAATATATACTCTTCGGAAACTGATTCTTTTTGGGGGTGGTTGCCATTCCTTTTCACAGCAAAGTTTTGAAAACAAAAGCGCAGCAAAATGTATTCCAGATGTGGCGTATGTGTGTGTGTGTGTCTTGGGTGTTTGTGTGTGTGATCTCTTGAGAGGAGCGGAGAGAATCTATTTCGTAAACGCCATAAACACCGCCCACAGGATCTCATTCGCATTCGGCTTGGCCGCCTCCGTTTCAAAGTCAAGATCCAACAGCTCCCGGACCCGCTTCATGGCCACCTCGTAGTCGTCGTCATTCAGCGGCGCGAAGGCGTTCTCAATGACATCGCTGGCGTGCGCCAGGAAGATTAGCGCCAGCATCCGCTTGTCCATGCGCTGCGGATCGTTCACCCACTTGGACAGCACAGAATCTTGAATCTACAGAAGAGAGAGGGGTGTTAGTTCGATTTTTTGGCAGGATATACTTTCCCTTACCTTCTTAACCAGGCGACACTTGACCACATTGTCGCTCAGCGGATGTGTCGTCATATCGAAGAGCAGAAAATTTTGCTTTTCCGTTGTGAGCACACCCTTCTCCACCAGATTCTTGGCCAGACGTTCGCGTACATTCTTTAACTGGTAGCGCAACTTCAATGGATTCCAAGTTTCACCTGTCGCAAAAACCAGTATTATATTTAGTTTATAGTTTTTTCTATATCCTAGCGTCACAAGTATAATACTTATTATTTACTGCGCTAGTCACTTTTGACATTAAATCTTATTACATTAATTACATTATTTCTTACAATTTCATTACAGATACTATTACAATTTTATTACATTCAATATCAGTTAATTCTTATTACTAATGGCTTTTAATATTTACTTCAATTTATATTATTTTGATTTATATAATAATATATTTATAAAATATTTACCACTGAGATATTCAATCCAGCTCTGAACCGTCTCTGGGGGATCTGTTTCCTTGATGTGTTTTAGGGCCTCATCCAGTAGGACATCGCCAGTCTGTTGATCCGATTTCAGAATTAGCTTTCTGTGTGGAAAAAGCAAAAGAATTGTAATTAGTTTTCGCTTATCAAAGATACTGTATTGTCTAAACAATTTACCTTGTACATAGGCCACGTCGTCGCATTCCAGATTTCTCGATCATCACACGACCGCGCAGTCCAAGTTCTATGAGGATGCATCCGCGTAAGCCGCTTGATATGCAGTCGTTCCAGAACGATGTGTAGCCCTGAAAGGAGAAGATGAAATTAATATTATTTGCTGTAAACTTGGCTATAAAACACTATCAGAACTAAAAAGATAGAAGTGTTTATTCTATTTAAATGCTTAAATGAATAAATGTCATAAGAAGAATGTTCTTCAATCTCTTTACCTAAAAATCTTATTTACAATGCCCATTTTATTTTTAGAATTTCAACAGAAATAGTACACACATGTTTATCAAATTTACTTCCATGTTCTCACAAATTAATTGTCTAGGACCGCCAGTTTAAATAAATAAAACGTTTTGGTCTGTTCTCATGTGGCTAGCGTGGAAAAAAATAAATAATTAAGATGTTGCCAGGGTCGAAAAGCTCTCAGACGACAAAGTACAGCTGGTTAAACATTAAACACTTGAGTTTGCTTAGGCTTTACAAATAGAACCAACAATGTGTCATATCAGAGAAGAAAGAACTGACGATCTGTTAAGAAACTAACAAGAAACACTCTAATATCGATGGAATGATTCAACTTTTTTGGTATAAGTATAAGAAACCTTGCCCGATAATGTATTATTAGGTAATAACGCAGTCAAAATTAATCAGTTTCAGGAATCCATATCAAAAAGCCAAAAAAACTAACGATAAGAAAATTTCATCGATAAAGAAAAAGAAAAAACCAACAATAAGAGTATTTTATCGATAATTAACAACGATAAAAGTTTTTTGTCGATAAAGATAAAAAATAAAAAAGTGTCATTAATTTAACCAATTTCAGTTTAATAATGATCAGTAAAAGTAAAGTAAAATTAAAGCTTATATCTATAAAATTACCGAAAGCTACCAAATACGTGTATTTTTAACGCTTAACATTAGCAATTTAAATAAAAGCATTTTATCGATAAAGAAACCAACGATAAGACTGTTTTATCGATAGAAAAGAAGATATCGAATGCTTCTATTGTAAACAAAAAATTTACAAAAATAGCCTTTATTTTATAAACCTAAGGTTATATCTATAAAAGTAGCAAAAGCTTTAATGCTTAACATTAGCAATTTAAATAAGAATATTTTATCGATAAAGAAACAAACGATAAGACTATTTAATCGATAGAAAAGCAGATAACGGATTCTATTGTAAAAAAATTTATAAAAATGGCCTTCAGTTTATGAATCTACGTCTATTAAAATGATCAGTACTTTAAAGCAAAATCAAAGGTTATATCTATAAAAGTAGCAATAGCTTGCGAAAACGTGTCTTAGCATTTGCAATTTAAATAAGAAATAAGTTCAAGATAATAATACTTAATCAACATTTGATTAAAAAAAAAATTGCGCAACGCAGATCATAAAAATGAATCATTTGCAAGTCGAATAATAGAAAATGTCGCTTATCGTGATATTAAAATGCTCGTAATGGGTACGGCATATAGTACACATATCATTTCAAATAATGAATGACGTTGTGCGCCAGATAAGAAAGTGCCAACGAGAAATGTGGGAAGTCAACGAGAGCGGGACCATTTTGGAAGCACTTCCTCAAGCAATTAACCAAATGGAAGAAGTGTTTCCAGTGATAAGAGCGGGAATGTGGAACTAAAGAAAAACTAAAACAAAAGCAACAAGCAAAGCAACACACACGTCCCGCTTTCAATGTCGCTATCTCTCTCCCCCATGGGGGTTTCGTACACTGCGGGCAAAATAATAAAAACAAATAGACGTGGTCACTCACACAGCTGCACGGGCCTCGCCAAATGCGAACGGCAATTGAGCGATAAAGCTGGAGGCAGAAGTGAAATACAATAAGCGAATTCAATGGAGAAAATGGGATTCTGCCGGCTAGCCATAATGATATGGGGAATGGGGATAGGGCACGTATGGAGTCGATTCGCTTTATGGATAGCATCCCAAAAATTATGCGGAGATTTATGAATATTTCAATCGTATGCAAATTAAGTGGGCACCTCTCTATTGGAAAACTCGTTTGACGGAATGCTCTCACAGCTCCGTGACGAGTCTCTTTTTTACTTTAAGTGGAGTTTTCAGAGAGGAATCGCTGTAATTTGGTAGATTTTATTTATATAGCTGGGGGGATTATCTAATCAAAGAAGTGATTCTTCATGTTCGGACCGACAGGAGAATGTGTTCTCTCTATCTAATAGTTAACTACTATGGATTTCCACTTCCGCTGATAGCTACTTCTAAGAAATTATTCCACTTAAAAGTAGTTCTGTAGCTATCTCAATCTCTGGAAGAAATATTAGCTATACTTTTATACAAGGTAATGCAATCTAAAAAGGCACTAGACAGCAAATATCCACTACTATCAGTAAAAATAAATCTGCTGAAAAGGCATTTGCTAAAAAAAAAAAGGAGAAGCTGTCAGCTGAATACGGAAATTTTCCCTTTAAAGTTTAAATTCCAAGCCTTTGTTAGCTCTTACACCCAAAGGTACACCCAAAAAAAAATCATCATAGAACCTTTACGATTGTTACATGAATTCTATACTCTTGAGTATGAAAAATTTCTTAATAAGATGCTTATCAATTTAATACTACGAAAGTATACATTTTATACTCATCTGCACCAATATTTCATAATAAACACTAACGCGACAAACAGAAAAGCACTAAATTCCAGCTAACGCTATATGTTATCGAATTTTCTATGTAGATTCGTATAAAAATAATACTCAAAAATACACAATTGAAACTATAGAGTATAAAAAATAAACTTTGGAGTATACATTTGATAATTTGGAGTATAAAATGTATACTGCTTGAGTATACTTTTAAGACAACGCGTAGAAAGGTTAAACTCTGTTTTTTTTTTTTTGGTGTAGTAAAACATATTTGCACACTCAGATTCTATGGCTATAAAGATTAGAAGAAACGGCTGCCAATTTAAAAATATAGAAACCCCAAACACTCTGATAAGACTTGTCGAAGACGAGGCTTTGCATTTATTTATGGCTACAACAAAAGATTTGCACGCTAATTGTGCATTACTCATCTGGCCAAGAGATTTCAAAGTTTATATTGCACAACAAACTGGAAAAGCTGAGGTGAAGTTGATGAAACATGGGTGGCCACGAAAACAGAAACTGACAAAGGGGGTATATTTTTTACTGACAAAATAGGGGAACAATGCAAGTTATCAGTGTAGAACATTTTAAAAAAGCTATTCGAACTAAAGAATTTCTAAAAAAAAAAAAATGCTTTTACATTTGGAACTTTTAATCCCCATTCTATATTCAGGGTATGAAAAACCATTAGCTTCTATGGTAGTACTTTTAATTATAGGAAAGTAATCCAGTACATTTTCCAAAAAGAAAATTAAGATTTGATTAATAAATTCAAATCAGGAATATTTGTAAAAATATGATTAGTTCCTTCAACTTGTACAATTAGCAGGAAGTTTTTTGAATTTTGGGAACAGATTTTGAATACATTTCTGAACAATTCATAACAAAAACTTCTTTATATCATTTTAAAATGGTTCGAGACCTAGAAGTTTTAATCAAGTTTAACATTAATGGATAATTCATCCTTTATTGACACTTGTAAAATCTCAATATAATTAAGATTTCATTCTGAACTGATATTCAAAAATTGTTACCATATATTAAATTCCATTTTTATCCCGTTTGCCTAAGACCCCCATTGCAACTAAGCCCCTGGACCTGCAGATGGACCACGATGCGATGCACTTAAGGCCAAACAAAAGGTTACCAAAGCGGGAGCGGGACGGCAGACGTTAACAGGTGAAGAAGAGGCCCTCGAATATGTTGCTGTTGATTAACATGCTCGTGTTGTGAAAGGAAAACTAATTAATTAGGGAAACCAGGAAGGCGATGCAAGCGAGAGAGATAAGGAGGAGCATCCGCTCGCCGCCCAGCACCCACAACGTACCTCCTTGTCCTTGAGCCCCAGCAGCAGGACCTCCTCCATCAGCGTGAGCCGCGTCTCCTTGGAGTCGCCGTCGTCGATATTGTCCTCCTGGTCCTTGAGGCCGTCGATCGCCTCCTGATTGTCATCCGGTGTATTGGCATTCAGGCCGCCCTCCGCGCCGCCGTTTTCCCTCGGCTTCACCGAGCGCCGCACCAGGCCGTCGGAGCGATTCATTCCGCCGGAGACTTGGAAACGCGAATTTCAGAGTTTATTTTCTTTTGTCGGTTGCTGGAGATGTGAGCACCTCTTTTTTTTAGCTCTTCCTCTTCCGTTTTGTGTGTGTGGCACAATTTGCTGACTCGGCGCTGGAGTTATATGTGGTGTGTATGGTGTGTGCAGATGTGGGTGGCTCGGTTGTGTGTGCGTGTGTTGTGTTTTTGTATGTTGTTGTTTTCGCTGCTTCTTTTTGCGCCTCCTCTTTTGCTTTTTGCACACACGCACTTTTCACACTTTTGCAAAATGCAATGGCCCAAAACTGCGATTCGTTGTTGCTGCTGGGCGAACTGCGTGTTTAAAACTCTACAATTTATTCCACAATTTGGTTGCGCGTACTAAATATGCAATTGCATGGCTTTGTATTTACTGGGAATTATACGAATGCCTGCGCAAAATAAGCTTTTTTTTTATTATTTGTGTCTTTTGTCGTTGCTTCTGTTTCTTTGACGTGACATTTTTCCATGGCTAGTGTTGGAAAACATTGGAGATAATAGGTTCTGCTGACAGCAGTGGAATCTTTGCGAAATGTCTTAATGGATAATAAAAACAGATTAATTTCTCATTGAATTTTATTATTTAAATTAGTTCTTTAATTAAGTATTTCGCAAAATATTGCTATTTTTGTTTATTAACACTTAACAGCTGTTTTGAGGGCAGTGCCTTCGATAGAGCAATCGATAGTACAGCAAATATCGATAGCTGCGAACAAAATAAACATAAAACCTGCAAATTGTTGAATATTTTTGTGAAATTATCTAGTATCGCTGCCACTTGAATAGTTTATAATGTCATATTTGACCAATTTCAACAATGAGAACGCTAAACAAATACTTATGGACATCATCCGGTGTGTCAACCAGCCGGAAAACTCCAAGAAACTCTCGGAAGCAAAGGCCTCGGCAGGAAAAGAGATGATTCTTATGATGCAGCACGTAAATAATTATTATTGTCATATAATATTCATTAAGTATTGTATTGTTTTTCGGATATTAGGTATTTCCGTTGGTCATGCAGCTCCAATTGGAGGTAATCAAGGGTCATGGCTTTCCTGGGAACCGCGAGGGACTAGTTCAGTTCTCACAACTCATCCGGGAAATGGAGCGCGACGACATGGAAATCGCACGCCTGCGCAGTCAGATACGAGCTATATACCTGCCGCCCATAGCTATAAATACCACAAACGATATCCTAATCTAGGGGACCTAAAATAACCCAACCAAGACTGCACTAATGGCCTGGTTCGGGTTTTACAAGACTGTCACCAAGTAAATTGTATTATTTTTTACTTCTTTAAGCAAATTAATTTAATCTTTACGAGCTCTTTTAAAAGAGTGCTTCTCAGTTATCCAAAAGCTTCAATATAACCCTTGTTTCAGCTTATTTTACAATTCCACAAAGCTGAAACTGCCACTGATCCAAATTTTATTCCAAAACTTAATTGAAATTTACTAAAAAGTTCTTCTAAATAAAACCCGAACCACTCCCAGTAATAGAATTAAGTTTGATGTTCTTAAAAAATGCATTTCTTTTTATATAAATTTGTGTGTGATCTTTGTGTGTATCAATGTGTAGAAATGGTCTTGTTCGTCTTTATTGCTAACAATAAGTAACATGGCATTGCTTGCTATAAACAATTAAGGATCTGTGCCGGTCGTCAGCGTCTAGGATCTAGGATATGTCGAGCAGTCACGGCGATAAATTAACCAGTTTTGTTTCAATACCTAAATAATAAGTTTCTTACGAGCTATACTTTTATGTACACGTCAAGTGGTGAGCTGCCCATCTTAGGCGAGGATAACTAGTAACAGATGTGGATTCCCTAATGCGTCGACCTTCCATTGGTTGTGCTTGCACTGTTGTTATTATTCCCATTTTCAAGGTCTGTCGATGTTAGTTTAAGAGGGCTAATGGTTAGCCCTACATCGTTGCCATTCAGTTTGTGCTGGAGATGCTGCAGCTGCTGGGCCATGTGTGCATCCTCCGCCTGCGAAATGCTCTCGGCATCCGCCAGGGACAACGACATGGGCGAGTGGGGCGTGAGTGGAGTGACAGGATTGCTGACGCACAGCTCCTCAATGGTTGAGTCGCTGTTGGTGGAGGGCGTTGAGGACCGCGACCGCACTGGATATGAATCGTCCAGAGGCAGTGCAAATCCATGTGTGATCATCAGATCGCCTATGTTTAGTTCAGCGCCCTCTGCAGGATCAAAGAGTTCCACTCCGGGCAAAGGAGTGCCCTCCTTGGCGGCGGAATTAACCGCAACAGAGGGCTTTGGGCGCTCCTTGTAGGTAACCACTCGGGCTATAAGCTTCCGCCAGTGGGCCACTAAGAGAAAAAAGGGGTTAGCTTTTTGTTTGGTTTTTTTTTTATTAAATCTTACCCTCTGTCAGCTCTTCGAACTTGGTTATGGATGACTTTTGCCAGGTTATGGGCTCAGTTTGTATGGTGGACTTGACATTGGCCAAAAAGCATTCAACAGCTTGAAATCTGAAAAAGAAATCATTAAAATTAATTAAAGTTTTCACTAAGGCCCAGTTTAAATTAAAATTTCCTGGCTAGATTAAGTTCCGGCTAAGAAAATTTGGTTCTCTCCCAGACTCCCTGTAAAATCTTTTTCGGCCCGTAAAAGAAAATCGGATTTCCGATTGGCAGTTGAAGAAAAAAATATATATACAGCACTTTTGAGTAGTTCCGATACCAAAGCACCCGTGTATTTGCGCCTTACAGCACAACTCGGTGCTTTACAGCAATAATCGATAGTTAGCATAGAGTTAACATTAATATGTTATTCCTTCACGTTCAGATTAATTTTGGGAGGACAGAAAACCGATTTGGTTAACGATAAGTTTATCTGGTTTATCAGACACTTTGACAGTGAGGGCAGAAACCGGCCCTTTCTAAAATCTCTCTTACCTGAGCGTCAGGAAATCGGTGCGCAGCTCACAGATATCCGCTGGCGAGATGTACTCGCTATCCCCATAGTCCACAAAGTACAGATCGATCACCTGCTCCTCCGGATTGTACTGGTTGGGCATAATGTCCACGATCTCGGCGCGATACCACTTCTCATCGAACTTAAAGACGGCGGCCACAATCTGGCCCACATAGGGAGCAGTCAGCTCGTGCTTAGCCCTGTTTTCGGCGCTGCTGTAGTAGCTGGTCATCTCCTGGACCATGTGATCCAACTTCTTGGACTGCGGACCAATGAGCTGCACCCAGAATTTGGTGGGTGAGGCGACGGCGGAGACATAAACCTCCATGGGCTTGCCATCGCCCTTGGCGGCCATCAGTTTATCCCTCGGCTGGGTGTGCGAACTAAGGGATGTCTGCGAGGAGTACAGGCTGGAGGAGGCGATACTGTTGGTCGGCGAGCGACGGGGCTCCCGACGCTGCTCTACTTCCTCCATGGAACGTAGCAGTTCCTCGTCCTCTTCGATCTGATCGTCCAGCATTTTTCGCGCTATATTCACCTGCTTCTGGTTGCCCACGATTGTGATCTTGGCCTTGCCATTCCGCCCATTCGGATCAATGTTCAGCTTGGCCAGCGAGTTGCTCCGGATATCCTGGATTAGCTCCCCGCCCCGTCCATTTAGCTTGCTGGCCAGTCTTTGGGGAACTTGAAGCTCTACTTTCACCATGGGCGCCCGCTCAATCTCCTTGATCAGGAGGACACGGGCGGCCTTAACGGCATCGGGCAGGCCGCTGATGTCGCAGAATTTGTGACCACTGTCCTTGTCTCTGGGGAAAGATTTATATAATTAAGGAATTAATCTCAGAAATGATGAAGTAGGAACTTATTTAAAGTTCGAATCCAGCGAAATTTCTCGGTCGATATAATTCAAATCCAATTACCGTAATCTTATCTTGGCCAACGTTTTTTCTTCAATCAACTTGATATTCGAACCACCGCGTCCCATTATCAGGGGCACATGTTCATTGTCCACGACGATTTTAAGGCAGACTTCCTTCTGTGGCTTCTGCTGCTCTTGCTGGCTGCTCTGGGCCCCATTCCTCGTCCTGGGGTCCTGCTCCTCCTCCTCCTCGTCGTGGCGGTTTTTAAAGTACGCGTATAGCATGGCTCCGCCAAGGGAGCAGAGGCCAAAGCCTAGCAGTAGCTTGTAGGTGGGCGTGGCCCCAAAAGGCGTATTACGCAACATTTTGTGAGTGTATTTGTGGGTTGAGGAAGGAGGTGACCTTCTTGATTTGTATGTGGGAAGAGGAGTCTGTTGAACTCCTAGTTTTATTATTTAAGAGGCCCACAGCTGTAAATATGGGAATTATATTGAAAAGGTTAGTGTTAAAATACTGAAAATTTGGTATTTTAAATGAAAACGTATTTTTGTATTAAAGATACCGTGAAGAGCCTATTAAAATGTATATAGTTTTTAAGATTTGAGGTATTTATTGAGAAACCATGAGAAAAATTGTTGCTAAGTTCCTTAAAACCTTTTTTTAAAGAAAGTTCTTTAGTTATTAGTTCCATTACATATTTGGCCTCTGTAGAAATATACAAAGACCCAAAAATTGTTATAACTGAATTACTAAATTACTTCATTCTTTGGAAGAAATTAAAGCTGCCACTTTACTTATTTAATACTATTAAATAATTCGACAAATAAATAGTAATGCTCTTTGAACCTCTGTAAATGCTCTTAAAACACACCATTAATCCTCTAACAAATGACAACAAATTAAAAATAAATAAAAAACGTTTTAAGACTCTTTTTCAAGGTCTTGTTCTCATATGTTAATAACTTTGCGTGTGCTTGGAACACACAAAAATAGAACAGCAAGTCCATGAACATTTCTAAAGCCCTAAGGCGACTGGTACAAGCATTAGTGTCTAGTCTAATACTAAGAATCAATAAAAGTTTAAGGGGGTACCACCTCCCCTTCCTTATATAATCCTCGCTGGATATTATTTTTTGACAAATACCTGAAGACCCCAAATTCAAACCGCAAACAACAGAAATTTGGCAAACAATTCTCCGCACAATGACTTCATAATTAAAATAGTTTAGGTAAGAGCAGTGCACGGGAAAAAAATAGACGAGTGACGTTACCGGGCGGCGACACTGAGCGAAAAAGAAGGTAGCAACTTACAGCGCAACGTAATGCATTGTCACACACAGATATTCGGCATTTAAGTACGCCGATTTGTAGCCTCACAAGAAGAACAAGCAATTTTGCGACGAAACGAACAAGAAAATTGGTGTTTTTGATGGAATTTTCATGACTAGTAAGACAGAGACAACACCAAAAGCCGAAAGTCGTAAAATTTTCAAGTGTGCAGTGCAGTTCTTATTACCATAAATAACGTAATGCGAATGCATCACCAAAAATAACAGGGGACAAGGCTAGGAAAATAATCAAGCTAATTACAAATTACTTAGAGCAGTGAGCAGTGAAAAAAATCGATTCTGGAAGTTTGGAAAGAACATACATTTTATAAAGTTGCTTTCAATGATTTTTTCGGAAAAAAATTAAATATTTATTATAATATTTAAACTAATACATAAAACATTATAATTTACTGCATATTTAACCCTTTAAAAAACTTTAATTTATTTATTATTAACTAATGTTACGAAATATTTTTCATAGGGCTGCTTTCTTCCGGTTTTTTTAGGGATTATCCACTGTGTGGCACATTATGTGTTCACTTGTTGAGCCTCAATAAATCACAATATTGCCGTGACTTTGCACTGGTTCTTGGACAAGTTAAACGGGTTTTTATGCGCTCACTGGCGTTATCAGACCGGTTTAGCATTTAGGCCCCAAAAGCATGAATGCAGGTTGCCAGTTATCTTGGACTGATAAAAAATCGAGTCCCCAAATATGTATATTTTTAGCCCGTATGTAAACACCCGAAAAACACACACAATTCCAGCGATTTAATTACTTTTTGGCACTGACCTTGATCGTGAATTCGTTCGATTGTTTATTCAAACTTTTTTTCAGTAAGCTTTTGGTATTAGTAAAGAAAAAAAAACAGCTTAAACTCAATCAAGCGTTTTATTGCAATGCAGCTGCTCGTTTGTTTGGACTCCGCACATTTTCGCGTCTCGTCTTTCGTTCGAAATAATCGTAAATAATATTTGATTTAATAAGCGTTCAATTCTCGCGGGCGAGGCTTGAGTTCGCCTCTACATTTCAGCAATAACTGAGGAAAACTTTCATGAAAACAGACGGCATGGCAATTACGAGAGAGCCCCATCAGCTGTTTTATGAGCCTGCCTGCCGCTCATTCATTCCCCATTTAAACTTTTCTCTCTCTGTGTCCGTCTCTCTGTTGTTTACTTTGCCGGTTGATTTGCAAATACTGAAATGCGAATTGTAGGAACTGGTAATTAACATCGGAATATTGGCATAAAGACAAATAATGGAAGGCAAACACACACAGAAAAAACAGCGTAGGTCAGCAAGCGTCTGTCTGATGAAGAATGGATAAGCGAAGCAAAGTGCACAGGAAAAAAATCATGAGTTGAACAGTTAGAAAATTTTTGTATAGTGATGTGAAAAGTGCTGGATAAAAATTATAGAATAATCTTTACGAATAATAAAAAATTAGGTTTGAATGAACTAATTTATGGGTAATGTTATACAAATTTAAAACGAGACTTTATAGTCCTTAAAGTTTAAAGTTTAAACTAATCAACATACGGTCTACAATTATATATCAATTATTAAGAGCTTTGCTTTAAGTCAGGGGTCCGCACCACTACAGTCAAATGCCAACATTGCATTTGTATGAGTGAACATCGAACACTCTATGGCTAGATATGAGAAAAAAACAGCATAAATATATTGTTATATGGCAACAAAATTAGCTATAACCTAAAAACTAGCTATTTAACGCTAAAAAAAGCTAAATTTAGACACATAATTACAATTAGTCCTCACTGATTCTTCTTTTCTTTTGTGCATACTATGCGTGAGCGGCAGCGACGCCGACTGAGAAAAATCCTATCCCGCGGGATAGGGCCGTGCCGACCCCTGCTTTAAGTTCTAAATTCGAAAAAGCTTTGCTCAAAATTCTGCAATTTGTTGTCTTTATTTATGATAAAAACGCATATACATACATTTAGGGATATATTTATTAGTTGAGAAACTAGAATTCTTAACATGTTATAGCACTTGAGTTTACATTCTCTCTTGAATTAAGCTAAAATTCTGTCCATATACGAGTATCCTGAAATATTGATTGCTTTTGGGGGGGATTTGAAATAATTGTAACCTTAAATGTTGAAATAATTTGTAAATATTCATAAACGAAATATGTAAAAACTATATAATTAATATAAAGACATGTTCCAATTTTAAAACAACCCTTGCCAATCCAAATCCACTCAGAATTTTTGCGCCGTGTAGAAAAGCTTGAAGAGAGCCCAGTGCGCAGAGTGCTAAATTTAGTGGAGTGACATAATAAACCGTTCGTTTCGTTTAAGTTGTGTTTGGTCTCTCTATTCCTCTCTCATGATTTATGACCGATTTCTGAATGGATCCAAGAAACTGAAATAATAACAATTAAAGCTTGCTTTCTTCGGTTCAAATCCCTTACAAATTTCACCGTTTTTTAAATATTTAATGGCTTTTCTTTTGCTCTATTTCCCTGGCGAAACTCATTCAAAAAATGGTGCCAACAAACGTGCGTTTTCTTTAGGTTTTTTTCGAAGGGGTCACGCGGTGAAAATGCCTGAGATGCGTCGAATTTTTAGTTGGCAAAGTTTCAAAATTTGGTTTCGCACACGTATCCAAGTATTATTGTCTCGGGCTGGCTAAATAAAGGCCAGATCAACAAGTAAGGCGACGTCACTTAAAGGTATTCAATAATCTCGCAGAGCTATTTTGGAGAAGCCTTCTTTGATGTGAAATATAAATACACTGGCAGCCGTGGATTCTAGGTAAATTTGCATTTTAAATTTGTATGCTGCGCTGCAGGCTTTAAGCTTGGGAGTTCTGCTGATTGAAAAACCAGTTTCTTTTCGGTAGAGAATAGATATACAGCGAAAATCAATTGATCAAGACGCTAAAAGTTGAAAAGGTCAAGCATTATTATTAATTGCCCTTCGACTTGCATTGATTACTATTTGAGCAATAAAGCACTCTCAACTGATAGTAAAAGTGCTACGAATTCCCCAGCACATGCCATATTTCTCATCCTCCAAAATGTACTTACCCCTCTCTGGCGATTTTGTATCGGAGCTTGTCTCTCGGTCGGCTGTATCAATTCACCAGCTCTGTTTGCTTACATCTAATTAGGTTATCTAGTCACTAATTAACCATTCAGTTAAGCCTGAGAATTGGAAGCACAACTTCTGCGGGGCCTTAACAAAATTGCAATTTACGTCAGAAAGCAACAAAAAACAATAATGCCGCATAAAAAAACGTGCGATGCAGTGTGACCAGCGAGGGAACTTTAAGAAATACCATAAAATAGTATGTTTCTTCTAATAACTGCAAAAAGTGTTGTAAAAGGCAGCATTGAAACGGTTTTGGATTCAAAAAATATAAAAAGCTTGTAAAGAATTATAATTTTAAATTATAATATTGTTATTGCAAATTATCCGATATTGTGCAAACGAAAGTATTTATAATTAAAAATTAAAATAGAAATATTCTGTTTACAATTCTTTCGGACAATTAAAGGCCTCCGCAAAGGGCTGCAGAAGATCCGATCGATTTCCCCGCTCGTAGGAATCATAAAAATATGTGAAGTGTGTATTTTGTACGAAATTTACGAAAAATAGCTGCTTCAAGGACTTCTTGGTAAAGCCCAATTCCGTCTGGTTAAAGGTTGAACCAGCGGAGAAGTAGGCATCGTGGACCAGGTTGATTAACACAAGACTAATCTCCCTCCAGTTGGTCATCTCGCATTCATTCGGACTGATGCAGGGAGATCTGTCCCGATAGAGCTGACGGTCGTCAAGTAATCCCAATAATTCGTTGTATTTCTTGCATCCAGAAGAGGGTAGCTTGGGATACGGAAATAGAGCAGTTAGCACCTGTTCAGCCAGAAGATAGCCCAGAAGGCTCATCTGGAAAATATTAATAAATATTTTAAATAAATGTAAATTAAGATATCAAAATAGAATAATTTGTCTAACCTTAAAAACATCATGACCACGGAGGGTGAAAAATGGTTCCGCCAGAATGGAAAAGGGAACAATGATGGCGGTAGCATTGCCGGTGAGAATGGGATGAACTGCATCTGGGGGCTCTCGCCCGGCTATATCCGTATACGAATCAACAAATTCTGGATTCTGCACCTTCTCCAACCAAAGTCGGGACTGCTGCTCCAAGGCCTTCAGACGGAGAGTGGCGAAATCATCGCCGTTTTCTAGATTGGCATACAAACTGGTTAAAAAACGACGTCTGCCTCCTTCTTTTATGTGCACATTTCCCACGTTTACTGTAAGGGAATTAAGGATTTTCTGAAGCGATAATATCTTAGGGATTGGCAGATTCAAGCGGTTTGCTTCTAGCCTTTGCGCAAACTGTTCTCGAATCGCCTCAAACACCCGCTGGACTTTCTTCTCGTACTCCTGGACCTTTGCTGCGCCCAGAAGGTGCTCCTCATAGAGCAGATAGCTGGCAGACCTCATCGAGTTTCTCACAGCCTTGACGCAGATGAAATCGTAGTCCCTAGAGGTCTTTATCTGCAGCGAGGAAACCTCCATGAATCTCAGAAACAGTCCCATCAGATAGGTGGCTACGGCTTCTGGGCTTTGTGAGGTCATCACTCGATTGAGAGCCATCAGAAAGTCCAGATTGTCGACCAGCACCTCGAAATTCGGAGTCAATGAACGACCCAAGACGATCTCCAGATACTTTTCCATTGGAATGTCATGCTTCGCTTTCAGCTCGCCAAGAGTTATTCGTCTTCTGTCATATTGCTCCATTTTACCCAGACTTAGGAGGCCATTCTGCAGCTGGATCATATCCCTATACAAGGACTCGGCACGGGACCTGTTGAGTCCTAGCTGGCGAGTTAGCCAGTCCACATCGCCCCAAACGGCGTATTTTTCGTACAGAATGAAACGAAATGCGCCAAGCATTATCATATATTTACTGCTCTCGTGATCGAATTCAGGACTCATCTGGAGGACCAGCTCCAAGCCATATCGACGCAGTTGTCCCAGAGTCTCTAGCCAGTGAAATCCCTCTGGGGAGAGACTGACGTTCGGCTGCACCGCCTCCCAGTAGTTGAACACCTGTTCCCTCTCCATGGCCACCTGACAGGCATTGTACAATCCGAAAACCTTCTCCTCCAGACTGCCCGGCTCAAAGGTTCGACACTTTAATTGCTCAAAGAGCGCCAGGAACTTGGGGTTCATCATTTCCTGGGCCTCGAACCGGGAGGTCAGCTTTCTCTCGTCACCTTTGGCGTACTTAGCAAAATTTTTGCACGGATCCTCCGTCTCCATCATGGGTCTCTGGATTAGGTCCAGGATTCTCTTATTGGAGAAAAAGAATCCGGCATCCTGGCCTGAAAGTTTGACTAATATTCCAAGGAGAAGCACGTAGCTCAGCCACGAGATTACTTTGGATTGCCGCTCCATCTCCGGCGAAAGACTGATTAAACAGTGCAGCATCTGGCTGCCGTATTTAATGGAGCCTCTTAACATGGAAAGCTGATAAAGAAGGGATCTTTACGGTTGACTTTTCATTCAAGGTTTTTGTACCTAACATATATTTATAAACATTTTCTGTGACATTAAATAGCGCTAATTGAGCTCATTTAGTCTGGGCAGGGGTGCCCATGCCGCGTGCCGCTTGGTCGGAAATGTTATTTGGGGGATCTTTGTGAACATAATAATAATATTTGAGGCAGTCTCTTGTGGATTGCTTGATAAAGTTGACCATCCCCTAGGCGCCAGATGCACAAGTTGAATATTTATTGTCGTTGAGAAATGGAAATGAGGAATTAAATTAATTCGGTGCAAAATGGCGAAACGGCTTGAGCTAGTTTATTAATTTAAATGACATATAATAACGTAAAATTTAGTGAATTTTTCTAAAAATGTTTCATTGAAAAATATGTGCAGGTATAGGAGTTATAGGGAATCTCCCGTGGCCCCTCCAAAAAAAGTTGATTTGCGGTGTACATCCTAACGGTCCACAGAATCGTCCGATATGAAAACCAGAATATGCATTAGTTAAAGGATAATTGTTCGGAGGTATCACCGTGGAGGTTTTCTTTTTTTAATTTTTTTTTTCCATTTTTCATGAAAGTTTGAAGTCAAAAATTATATTCTTGACTAAAAAAAAAGTTTAATTGTTATATAAAAAATAAAACTTTAAAAACCACGACAGTGATACCTGGAAAATTAATTGCAGAAGCTGTGTGAAAAATTTTAAAACGATTGGTCAAGTAGATTATTAGTAATGTGTACACCGACTTTGAAGATGGCACTTTGCAGAAGAGCGCTTTAAAGTACATAGAATGACCTCCGTTCAACTACCCATTACTTCGTTATTTTTGCTCCGATCGATGTCAAATTTTAACTTTATATTCTTAAGATGTTGGGCATTCATAAATAAAGTTAAAAGTAAACAAAAAAAAAAACCATAATATGAAAACTTTACCCTAAAATTTTAGACAAGCCAACACTTAAAGTTTCAGAGCGTGTGTGGGTTGTGCAGTTGTGGCTCTATGAATCTGGGCAACGTGATTTTCTTTTTAGCTAATTTGATTTTTTAAAATTAGTTTAACCTCTTGAATATTTTTTAAAAATATTTTGTAAGCCCTTTGAATAAAAGTGAAATTAATTAAATCCGATTTTCAACAAAGTTCCGTCAAATGGCTTCTTAAGCTTGTCACGCGTAAGCAGGTGAATGGCGTTATTGGTAAGGCGTTCGTCTGCAAACCAGTTCGTAGAGGGTTAGGGTAGAGGGTGAGGCTAGAGGGTAGAGCTGTTTTTCTAATGTTTTTCTAATGTTTACTTGACTTTTCAAATAGTCTCTTAATAAAATTTGAGCAGAAAATTAAAATAATAAATAAACATTAAGCGGTTCCGTCACAACAATAAAATAATAAAACATGTGATATATTTCGTATATTCGCATGTTCCGAAATTCATAACAAATGAGACGTTTGCATTTGGCAGAGTGTGTACACTGCGGATATATCACAAGCTTTTAAGATTCTTAAAAGGTTGTGATATATAATAATAATAATTAAAAGTGAAAGGCCGAGACCCCATCTGTTTTCTAGTCCTTTATTTTGAATGTAAATATAAAATGCAATTGAGCAGCTAAAAGCTGTTAGGTCATAATAAACACTAAAGCTACGGGCACATCCATCCCCGGTTGTCTAAGTACAATGAACACTTCTGAGTTTTTGTTTAAGGCGCGCGCGTTTTGGAACAAATGAACAACTTAATGCATATGGCATATGGGCGTTTTATAGGGGCTGTCTCCGCAATCCGGACAGCTAGGAAATGTCTCTTAACGTATTCGGCTTGGTGCCATCCATGTCGAAGCAGCGACAGTTGCAGGACGACACCGGGCACTCTGAATTTTGTCTAAGGGAAAAGGAAGATTAGAGTTTATTTACTTAATTAGTTATAGTTAAAGCTTCAACTCACTTGAACCACTGCATTATGTGTTCGGTGTGGCCGCCATGGCGGCAGGTCTGGCACCAGGAGAACCACTTGGAAAATGGCTTCGTCTGCCAGCCGGAGGACACCTCGGTATGCGGCGTCTCGCCATTGCTCATGTTCACCATCGTGCCCATGTGCATCAGACAGAGCGAGCAGCGCGGCAGTGGCTTCCGACAGCTGGGGCAGGAGGACAAACGATTCGTGCTGGTTGTGGTGCTCCTCGGACGCGGCTCGTCCAGCAAAGCATTCGACACGGACTTGCCGCAGAAATTGCAGGAGAGGAATACGGTTCGTGAGCTGCGCGACGATGCTCTTATGCTCTCTATCTTAATGTCCAACTCAGCACGCTTCTCCCACAGACCCCAGCTATTGAGGTGATCCAAGTAGCTGGCAATCCAGTACTGAATCCTCTTGTCCGCGAAATGCTCCTGCCGGAAGTAGTTGATGGCCACCAGGGCCACGGTCTGCACATCGAAGCTGGTGTCCATGTAGGACTGGAGAATGTTGATGCCGTCCAGCGACTCTCCAGTGAGCAGGAGTCCGTTCAGATCGCCACCATCGATGGCCGCCTGGATCTGCTGTGTCACATAGTCGGCCAGCTTGGTCTCCGATAGATACTTGCAGGCAAAGGCCATGCGATCGGCCAGCGAAACGCCCTCCTCCTTGAGCACCGCCTCAAAGTTATCCTTCTCCATGGTGAGGAACGAGAAGATGGCCCTCAAGTGTGGATCCTGTATCTGCATATTGGCGCTGGACCTCTGATTCCGCCACGAGGAGCTGCACCGATCCGCATTGAAGCTGGACAGGGCGATCACCGTGATCCTGTACATGCTGGGATCCTTCATTTTGTCCGCCGCCAGCGAGAGGATGGTGCAGGCGTGAAGGATCTTCAGATGGAATACACAGATCATGGCTGCCCGGCTGTACTCCTTGTTGGCGAACAACTGGTCCGCGAAGCGCTCCAGCTCGTGCTCGAAGACCCAACCGCAGAGGTTGAGGGCCGCATCGCGTTGCTCGCTCCGATAGCATATCAGCTTGTTGGAATTATTAATGCCCTCCGGCCACTGCAGCAGCTGAGATTCGATGCGGGAGCTGGCCATCAGAGCCTCCGACGTGTGCCCCAAATTGATGCCCAGCGTGGCCTTCAGACCCGTCAGCCGCTCCTCGCTGTAAACATTCAGCAAGGTGGCCCAGACGTTGCGCAGATAGGGGGTCAAGTGGAGCTCGGCAAATCGCTTGTTATCGGGCCTGATGCCATAATCCTCCAGAGCCCGCTGTCGCGTCTCATCCACCAGATCGAGCTCGAACAATTCCGGCTCCAGGTAGTCCACATTCAAGGCGGAGCCCCCAGAAGTATGGAAGTCCAGGCAGCTGCCGCTATTTGTGCTGCAGCTGCTCGTGGGCAGCTGCTGAGTGGGCGTGGCATTCGTTGAAGAGGGCGAGGCGGGAGCGTATAGAGGATGCTGCATAAGCAGCGGCAGCTTCCGGCGATTGCTATGAGCCGTATGCAAGGTGGCAGGCAGACGGAAATCCAGTATGTTCAGGGCATCCGCCAGAAGCAGAGCCCTCTCAAAATCCCTCGAGTGCCACGAGTGACAGTTGACGAAGGCAAACTTACCACTGTGCTGATACTTGGCCGGAAACGGACTAATCTGTCTCTTCACATGGTAGATCTCACTAGAATTCTCATTATCCACACTCCGAATGTCGTACAGCGTGAGGTAGGCCGAGTCTCGCTGCAGGGAGGAGAGCAGGCTCGTCCTCGTGGGACACCAGGCTATCTGCAAATGATTCTTGGACGACTGGATCTGACGCAGCGGACTCTTGATGTTGCGCGGATCCCACAGCGTAATCACAGAGTCCACGTAGCTGCAAAGATAGTTGCCATTGGGCGAGACCGAGAGGCCCTGCACCGTCTTCGTTTGAATGCTCTGGCAGGTGGCATTGCTTTCTGTGGAGAAGGGATTAATAGGAAACTTAGTTAAGGAACTATAAAGGACTCACGTCTCAGATCGAAGAGCTTGATCATCTTCTGGCTCATGCCCGCTATGACCGTGCGATGGTTGCGATCCCAGCACAGGGAATTGGCGGACTCGCCGACGCCAAAGAAATTGGACGTCTCCTTGGGCACGCCGCGCTCAATGTCCCAAATGGTGATGCAGGTGTCATTCCGATGGCGATCGTGGCCAATGGCCAAAATATTGGCATCCAGCTCGTTCCAGGCCAGGCACGTGCACATGCGCTGCTGTCGCGGTGCTAAGAGGGTTAATAATATTAAATATTAGAGGCTTAGACTTAGCTAAGGGTTCCTGAAACACCCACTGTACTCCCAGCTGCTGTCGTAGGTGTCACGGAAATTGCAGATGCCCACTTTGCCATCCGCCAGGCCCACGGCTATGATGGGCTGGTCACTGTGATAGGAGGCGGCCACACAGCGGGCATACTGGTACCTCGACTCGTTGGCGAGGTAATTCACCGATATATACGGCAGGCGACCTGGAATAAATCAAATTTAAGGCCTAGGAAACCAAACATATGGACAAGAAAGCCAAAAACTTACTTTTCTGACTGTGATTGTGATCGTCCTTGGTGCGCACCTCGTACAAGTGGATTTCCTGGCCCCACGACACAAACTTGTCGGGGAAGTGCGGAAACCAGCTGAGTCCGTGTAAATTTCCACTCATCGTAAGCACTTTTCCATCGGTTGTTGGGAAAAACTATTCTCTAATTGCGTCGCGTTATCAGTGCAAAAACAAAAACGTGAGATAAACACTGGGTTGGAAGAGGAAGCAGCAACAGCAACAGTACAGCCGGTCGAACAGCTGTTCAGTTTGGCTGTTAACCAACACTGTTCGAAGGGCACCTGCGTAAGCAATTTTTTTGTTTTTTTTCTACGCCAGACAAACGTGTTTAATTTTTGTTTAACTCTCTTGTAATGCTGCCCAAAACACCCAAGCCCGCCATTTGGAGATTCATTAAGGGCAGTGCCAAGACATTGTTTGTGCTGGAGGCAGTTTGCTTTGCAGCCAGCTACGGTGTTTATTACCGCATGAACACAAATCGAGGTAAGACAGCTGCGCTTTACATAAGTATCAAAATAATAAATAACATTGCTCCTGCAGAATTCCGTCAGCACATCCACGAGAACTATCCCTTCGTGCTTGACTACTACTATAAAATCGGCGAGATCGTGGGAGATAGCAAAGTGCGACAGGCGGATGCGAATTATTGGAGCGCCCAGAAGAAAAGCGACTAGGATATACCCAATATGCTGAGCAATCCCTACTTTAAGTCCGTGCTGTGGCTGTTGGGCTTCGGTGGCATGGGCTACGGCCTAATGCTTCTAACTGAACCAAATGCCGATAAGATCGAACGCATTAAGGCCTCCGGTTCGAACGCAAAACAAAGTGCGGATGACCAGAAGAAGGCCTTGTTCATGAAGCGATTGCAGGAGGCGGCCAACAGCAGTGCGCCGGTGTACAGACCACAGCCACAGGTTGACAAAAAAGATAGTTAAGCGCTTTAATTTACAATTCACAAATTTGTTACATTTTAAAATAAAAATGTTTAGCATTTAATTCGGGAAGTTTTTGTGGGCACACTGGCAAGATAGGGTGTTGCGGTGGCTAGGAAATTCAATCAAATTGAACATGTGTATTTATTTATTATATATATATGTATATAATATTTACAAAAAGAGTAATGTTAGGTACATATGTACGTCTGTAAAAAGAAATGCAAATAATTTTGAATGATATTCGCACTTTCGATAACTTGAAAGAAAAAAGGTTTCGATAAACCCTAATGTTCAGTGTTGTTAAACGCCTGCCCGTTGACCAAGCAGATCTCACTTTAGCGCATTTGCATTTAAATGGTAAATTAATTGCTAATATTGACAACGAGTTAGGCTCTTGAGACACCCACAATGCCCGCGGAGGACGTGCCATTGAAATCCACGGCCAACATGCCATCGGCCGTGCAATTTGACGCCAACAAGGACTTCCACAAGCGCACGCATCAGCAGGAGCTGGATAGTGCTTTTCTGGGCAACGAGCGCCGTCCATGGATAAAGAAAAAAGTTCACATGGATTCGCAACGCGAACGT
The DNA here is from genome assembly GCA_008044355.1 of Drosophila lacteicornis. Classification (NCBI taxonomy): domain Eukaryota; kingdom Metazoa; phylum Arthropoda; class Insecta; order Diptera; family Drosophilidae; genus Drosophila; species Drosophila lacteicornis. The sequence goes on from VNKF01013022.1 coordinate 60,674, forward strand.
CAGATTCTCAATACTCTGCTGTCCACCACCTTGGAGACGGACCACGCCGGCAGCTGTGTGGACAAGCTGATTTCGGAGGAAGTCAGCCTCCGGGATCTGGCATCGCTCACCGACGAGGACTTGGAGCTGTTCGGGTTCAAGACGGAGCAGCAGCGCAAAGAGCTCTTGGCCATGTTTGCCAATATTCCCAATCAGGATCCCAGCTACCAGTACATCTGCAACGCTCCAGAGGCGAATGCCTATAACAACCAGATACTGGGCAATGCGGGGAACCACTTCATGTCCCTGCGTGCCTCCCTGGCGGCCACCAATTACAAGTTGCAGGTGATGCCGCCGGAGGACGTTGTTGTGGGCGATAAGCGCTATGCCAGTCGCTTCGCTTTGGAAACTCTCAAGAATGTGAAGCTAATCACGGATGAGATAGCCAAGGACCTGCGGAAAATCGAGGCCAATGCCCAGAGTCTTAAGAACGAGAAGGATAACAAGGCCAAGGGGGACACAAAGAAGGTGAATATTGATTATGAAATATCCTTATTTATAATTATTTACCCTTTTTGTTGCTGTAGAAAAAGTTCAGCCTGGCCACCATTGTGTACTTCACCACATTGGCGGTGGGATTCTCGTGCGCCTGGTTCTGGTGGTGGAGCAAGTTCCAAGGCGCTCCCCGCTTGGAGAGGATCTCAGTTCAGACTTAAGAATATACAATAACGAAGCATTTAATAGTTGCATTCCCATTTTCTCATAGAGCGTAAAACCCAAGTTGTTCGAATTTACATATTTTTCGGTTAAGCTTTCCATTATAAATCTCTTACTGCCCAACATGAACAGTCACAAAAAGTATTAAAACGTTGCAAATTTGTTTACTTTAATTTATTTAAATTGAGTTCTTCGGAGAGGAGAAGAAATCCCAAGTGGACGTAGGCATCAACGTGCTCAGGAAACTCCCAGAGGGTCGTGTAAGCGACCAGTTGGCTTCTTTCCATCGAGTGGGCAATGTTTTCTAAGGAATAATTAAAAGTTTAAGCATCTAACCAGACATGCTTTAGTTTTATTGCATCCTTACCCGCCACATTTCTTTTGATCAAGGCTTCCTGTTCATATCTCTCAGCTAGTTCTTTGGTAAAAGCCACAAACTGTGGCAGCTTCCAGGACCTGTAGAATATTGTATCTGCCGCTGCACCGGGCAGTTTGGAAATGGCTCTCAGTTGCCTTAGCAGCTCATTTGTGTTTCTAGCTATGTCGCCGAATATCGAGGCTATAATGGCCAACTTGTTGCAGGGCACGATCAGATCATCCGGGTAGGTTTGGCTCTGTTCCTCCTCGCTTTTTTCCAAGCACTTGGTCTTCTTGGCTTCAATTGCATAGCAAATTGCAGTACCCCGCTGCTGGGCCAGCTGCCATTTGGCGTAGTTATCCTGCAGTTGTTTTATTATAGCCTCCAGTCGCGTTTTACAGGCGGCCAAGTTGGAATCGTGACTTGTTGTTGGCGATTGCAGGCGGGGGCTGTCGAGATCTGTAAGTGTGTGATTACATTCTGACCTGGAGCCCTATTTAAAGGTAACTCACATCGCACTGGTGTCAAAGAGGCGTTTAAATTGGGTTCACCGGGTTTCTGCGGTGTTTTATTCGCTTTGGTCATTTTGTAAACAATGAGCAAGAGCGACCAGTGTCTGCACACCTTATCAAATATTTTCCAACACACACCGATAAATGATATCGATAAGTTTTAGTCGGTAGAGCTCCGTACTCAGACACGCGAAAAGTGTTCCTAAGCATTGAGCCAAAACGAGAGGTCAATACTCACCCTCTCGCTCTATCGTACTGCTTAGAAACACTTTTCATGTGTATGAGTACGGAGCTTTATTAAAAAAAAAACATAAAAATATGAATTTTTATAAGAATAAGAAAATAATTACCCCGCCATATAGGATTTAATTATTAGTAGAGGAATTGCTTTTGCTCTACTAATAAATAATAATTAACATTACAAGATCGGTTTTTTCGACACATGTATAATCAGTTTAATAAATAATAATAAAGATTACATCTTTTCATCTGCTTTTTTTTGGGATATAAATATATAATATAATCCGTTCATTAACAGCATTATTTAGTATTATTAGTTTTAATATAATTTAATATTATATTGATTACATTAATTTTTTTTTTATCCGGATAACACTTTTGGAGGTAGAAACCCTTCTAGGGTCATTCTTCTGCTTTAATGATGACGCTACCCTCTTTAACCTCTTATGATCCTTCTCCTGTATGATATTCCATGTGCTTCTTAAGATTATGTTTCGCTGAATAAGACTGCGAGCACTGGGAGCATTTATACGGTCGTTCTCTGGTATGAGTACGCATGTGCTTTTTGAGACCTTCTCTTCGAGCAAAGGAGTTCGAGCACTGAGTGCACTTAAATGGTCGTTCGCCTGTGTGTTTTAGGATGTGTAGTCGAAGACTAACTCTTCGGGTAAAGGACTCGTCGCAAAAGCTACACTTGAATGGTCGTTCGCCTGTGTGGGTCAGGATGTGTTGTTGACGCGCTTCTATTCGTATAAAGGATTCGGGGCAATAGCTGCACTTGAATGGTCGTTCTCCTGTATGAGTCCGGATATGCATCTTTAAGTATGAATTTCTAATAAAAGCCTTCTCGCAGTGGGAACACTTGTAGGGTCGCTCTCCTGTGTGGGTCCGCATGTGTACAGTCAAGTTTTCTTTTCGCAAAACAATCTTCTGACAGATGGGACACTCGTGTGCGTGTTCTCCTGTGTGGGTCTGGATGTGATTCCGTAGATAATCATTTCTTGAAAAAGACTTCTCGCAATAAGGACACTTGAGGGCCTCTTCTCCCGGGTGAGTAATGATGTGGGTTTTGAGACGTCTCAGGTTTGAAAAAGACTCGTTACAGTGCGAACACTTAAATGGTCGCTCCCCTGTGTGTTCCCTCATGTGATCCCGAAGACCTTCCTTTCGCGTAAAAGTCTTGTGGCAATAGCTACACGTGTGCAGTCGTTCTCCCGTATGTGTAAGCATGTGCTTTCTGAGAACTTGTTGTTGAGCGTAGGACTTCGGGCAGTGGGAACACTTAAATGGTCTTTCTCCTGTGTGGGTGGAAATGTGTTGTTCAAGAGTGCCTTTTAGTTTAAAGGACTCGTCGCAATGGGTACACTTGAATGGCAGATTTCCTGTGTGGGTCAGCATGTGAGTTTGAAGCATTTTATTTAGTCTGAAGGTCTCGTGGCAATGGCTACACTTGTACGGTCGTTCTCCTGTGTGGATCCGGATATGTACAACAAGAGCTCTTTTGCTCGAATAAGTCTTTTGGCAGAAGGAACACTGTAGTCCTTCAGGTAGTTGTTCCTCCTTGTTTTCGTCTTCACTGGACTGATCATCTTTGGCAAAGTCATCTTCGCATTCCTCACTTTTTACTTGAATTTCAATCTGATCAACGTCATCGGATATCTGAAAATGTTCTTCCTCGAGTAAGTCTTCTTCAATGGGCTCATTTTTCACTTGAACATCGAACAAGTCCTTTTTAAAATCACCTTCCTCAATCAATCGTTCTTCGACATTTTCTATTTTTACGCAGTTCTGTCTCTCGAAGTCAGATATTTTGAATTTTTCTTCCGCCAGCACGTCTCCTTCCTCCAGTGAATCCATAATTTTATCCTTTAATACTGCCGTTTGATCCAAGGGTTTCCGGGCAGTAGTTGAAGGGAAATAATACTATTTATCCAAAGATTTTAGGAAAACCATGCGCAATTGTAAACAAACCTATTGTTTTTGTTTGTTGACAGCCGAACAGTGTGCCCATATCTATAACTATAAAATATACCAAGGCCTTTTGTAAAATATACTGAAATTGACTTGGACTTAAATCTGTTGGTATTCCGTATTTTTGACGCGCTCAGTTTCAGAAGCTTTCCAACACTTCAAAGGCAAAAGCGCCGGTAATTGTCCAGACAACAATTTTTTCGATCTGTCTCGGTCATTTTCCTTTGAAATTTCATTCTGAACGCAATTGAAACCAAATTACAAAAAATCAAAAATGTCGACCTGGACGCCGCTTGAATCCAACCCTGAGGTAAGCTAAATAACTTGTACATCCTTTTCTTTTCGCCACTGTTTAATCGCCATTGTCGTCGAAGCTTGTTGTTGCGAAAATGTTGGATTCCTTAGAAATTGTAATTAAAGAGTAAAGACGCCATTTTCTTGCCCATTCCTAGGTGCTGACCAAGTACATACATAAGCTGGGCGTGTCGCCAGCCTGGTCGGTGACTGACGTCATCGGACTGGACGAAGATACCCTGGAGTGGATTCCGCGTCCCGTGAAGGCCTTCATTTTGCTCTTTCCTTGCAGCGAAATTGTGGGTTGTCCCTGTTTATTTTTTCGGTTATTTCCGTGCTAATTCGGGTTGCATTTACAGTATGAGAAGCATCGCGCCGAGGAGCATGAGCGCATCAAGGAGGTGAAGGAGCAGCATCCCGCCGATCTCTTCTACATGCGCCAGTTCACACACAATGCCTGTGGCACTGTGGCTCTTATCCACAGCGTGGCCAACAACAAAGAGTGGGTTTTTATTACTTTTTATTAGAGCTAAACAAAAATTACTTTGCCTGGAACCTCTCCCTCCAGAGTTGATATCGACAGTGGCGTTTTGAAGAGCTTCCTGGAGAAGACAGCCTCGCTATCACCGGAGGAACGTGGCCAGGCTTTGGAGACCGACAAGGACTTCACCGCCGATCATCAGGCTTTGGCTCAGGAGGGTCAGACAAATGCCTCCGAGCACGAGACTGTGATCCATCACTTCATCGCCCTGGTAAACATTGAAGGCACCCTGTACGAACTGGATGGACGCAAGTCCTTCCCGATCAAGCATGGCGCCACCTCGGAGGGAACATTCGTTCAGGATGCGGCCAAGGTCTGCAAGGAGTTTATGGCCCGCGATCCCAACGAAGTTCGCTTCACTGTTTTGGCCCTGACTGCTGCGCAGGATTAGGCTGGATCTGGATCTCTAATCTCCCAACAGTCCCACCACGATCTTTGGTCTACCAGAAAACATACATTTAAAACGGATATATATTATATATGATACTTTTAAGGCCGAAAAGGCGACCGAAGCCCCGCCTTTCGGCTACAGAACAGCCAACAGTTTACGCATATTTATTTCGCTTTCGAGCCAAAGCCACAAATGTATTGGGAACATAATTAATTAGTTTGTTATTAAAGAGTGCACTCGAGCTTGATGCTAAGCTTATAATGAATGATATATGCTCCTTAAATATGAGTGGGAGGCTAAGGGAACTTTCTACTGTATTCTAACAATAGAAATTCCTTTGTTCGCTGTTCAAATTCCCGCCCCCTTTGGCCAGCACCCCTGTTCAATTGAACAGCTGATAACGCTGTGGCCTCCAGTGCGCATGCCTCTGGCAATTGGACGTGCTCCACGTAGACGCTTGACAGCTGTCCCCCAACCACCCCAAGCAGCGCTCCCTCTAACAAAACCAGGATTTTTTCTTTTCTCCAGCCAGCTGATAAAACGCATTTCTACGGATTAAGTAGTGCTGGACAGGGAATATAACGAAGCTATATAGCCAGGAAAGAACCCTCCAAGAGTGCCAACCATCGAGTTGATGCCGAGGAGGCGGAGAAGCAACGCTGGTGCAGGCAAGAGCGAGTGGGGGAGGAGGGTATGCTGGCCAGGATGCGGCTGCTCAAGGAACTGATGCGTGTGGCCACCCAACATCGGGCCTTCTACTGCTATGTGCTGCTCAGCGTTTGGATATTCCTACTCATAGCGGGTAAGTTAAGGGAGGAATTGAGAGATAATTAAAATTTCTAAAAATATAAAACAATTTTGTGGTAGTTTTCTATTTTTTTGTGAAAGGATAAATGTAATTTCATAGTACTTTAGCTTGTTAAATTCTTAGTATAAACTATAAACTTTTTTTTACACTTGAAAGAGTTCCTCTAACTAAATCCCCCTTTCCTTTCCAGGAATGTATCGTTACATGGGCAACGTTGAGACCATTCCCGGCGGTAGCTCTGTTTTTGGACCCAGCTCCTCTGGCACCGTCAGCAGTTCCTTGGGTGGCGGCGAATCCCCGGCCAAAGCCTCCTCCACCGCCCAGAGATTCGCCAAGTACAGAGAGCGCTGTGCTCCGCTCTCCCAGCTCCAGCGTTTCGATGATGGCGGCATCTTGGAGGGTTGGAAGCTTCAGGGCGTGCTCCTGGTCATCCGGCACGGAGATCGTGGCCCTATATCCCATGTCCGTAGTGCTGGCATCAATTGTGGGGTGACGGGAGGCACAGATAACCTGGTCAACAGGTGGGTTTCCAACTCACATGAGATTGACCTCCTAATTATGTGCTTTTTCTCCTTCAGGTACCGCAGCTTTTTGTACAATTCGAGCAGCTCCGCTTCCGGTTCGAATCACATGTACTGGAATAAGGTGGGACCATTCCATGGGTTTCCCCTGCTGCCGGCCACGGAGCGTGGCTGTCCACTGGGACAGCTCACCTACAAGTGAGTGGTAGAAAGATATTAACCTATTCCAGGAGGAGACACCCTTTATTTCCTTTCCTCCAGGGGCATCTCGCAGCTGCTCCACGTGGGCGACATCATGCATCAGGTGTATGCGCATGCTCTGGGGCTGCTGCTCAAGCCGAATCCTAACCGTGTTTCGGTGGAAACTACGCCACATACTCTTCTGAATTCGGATGAAGTGGTGGTCTTTACCACACGCTATCGCCGCACATTCCAATCCGCCCTGGCCATGTTGTTCTCCCTGCTGCCGGCGGATAAGTGGCTGGCCCTGAATGTCCGCGAATCGCACAGCATGGCCTTTTGTTTCAGCGAGTGCAGTTGTCCCCAGTCGGCGCTGCTCAGGAAGCGGTTGGAAGCCATGGGAGATAAGCAGCTACTGAAACGTAACGATGTCCTGGGCGTGATGCAGTGGATCGGCGGCACCATACTACAGCACACGCCAAATGGGATCAGCAATCCCTTTGAGGTGGTGGATGCCCTGTTGACGGTCCTCTGCCACGATGCTGCCCTGCCGTGCCGGAGGAAAAAGCAACCTGTCACACCCAGACCGGCCAGGAGGAGTTCCAATCAGGAGCTGGTGGATGTGATCAATATAGATCAGGATGAAACGGTGGCCAACCTACTGCAGGTAATCATGGGTAGCTTGAAAGAATTTCAAAGGCATTTAATATTATTTTAATCTTTCACAAGGAGGCACAGGGCCAGCTGGAGCCCGATTCCCCAGAGGTAGAAAATGGAAATCCTTCGGTGCAGGCAGACGATCCCCAGGAGGGCTGTGTTGAACCCGCCCATGTGGACACCCTAATGTCGTTTGCGGACGAGCTATCCCAACGCTCCGCTGATCATTCGTATTACAAACTATCCGGATTGTTGCGAGCCTACGGAATGATCCGTCACATTGTCAGCTACATGCTAAAGATGATCTCCGGGGATAGGACAAAGTTTGTGCTATATTCCGGACACGATTACACCATGCAATATCTGACAGCGGCCCTGGGCATCATCAGTCCCAGCCAAGGCCAGACCATTGCGTATGCCTCCAGGTTGGCATTCGAAGTGTACCGGAGTGAGGCGCACACGGATTACTATTTCCGTGTGGTCTACAACGGCAGAGATGTGACCCAACAGATCGATTTCTGCGAGGGTGGCAAGAGTCTGCGGGTCACCAGGGATTCCAGGGGGAATAAGGCCGATCTGTGCCCCATTGAGAACATCATACGCTTCCTGCACGAGGATTACTTTAGTCCGCTGAATGCCACCAATTTTAAGGAAGCTTGCGGAGCCGTTAATCCGCCAAAAGCCGGGGAGTTCTAGTGGAGGAGAAGAACCCTTTTAAAAACTGTGATAAGTAGTTAAGATGCCACCCGCGAATAAATGGAGAAGTAGGATCCTTAACACGACCGCTTTTTAGCGATGTTATCTCTTGTAACTTTAGTTATTCAACTTGTTGATCCACAAATCGAAATCGATACATATCAATGGAGCACTTGTTAGCTATTTAGGAAACAAATCATAAACATATCAACCAACTTTTAAACAAATTAAAGAGAAGAACCCTTCCACAAATCTTAGAATAAAATAAACATTTACGAGTTTAAGTACAATTGCACATTCCCGAAAGTGGAAATAAGAAGAAAATAATATATATTTAGTTTGTAAGAAAAAAGTCTTTACAGAAATGTAAACATATCAAGAAGTTACACATTCATTTTACAATATAAAAACTTAATGTCTCAAATTCTAAAGCCGAAATACAATTTATCGGTGGAATAAAAAATATTAAATAAGAATTCGACTAGAAATTACCTTTACAAATGTAATAAAGTTTTGAAAATAAAAGTTCAAAAATATTTAAATTGTAGGATGGGTTCCAGAATAATTCGCAAAAATTTGAGTAAGATCTGATGATAATTATCGAAGTTATTAAACGATAAAAATGCCTTACATCCCTAGCAACATTTTTATACCCGGTAGCCATAGGGTGAAAGGGTATTATGGGTTAGTGTCAACCTCTCTCCGTCCGTGTGAAACAACAGATCTCAGAGACTATAAGAGCTAGAGTTACCAAATTTGGTGACAACATTGTAATCTGTTGCACGCAAATCAAATTTGTTTTAAAATTTGGCCACGCCCACTCGCGCCCTCAAAAATCATAAAAAACCTAAAATAAGCTATACTCGTTAACCGGGTTAAAGTTAATAGATACAATAAATAAAAAAAATAAAATGCAGGTTTCCTGAAAATTTCAGTAAAATCGGATGATAAACATGGGAGATATTAGCAATAAGGTTAGCATTTTAACACACCGCCCTAAGGCACTGCTGTAGCAAGCTGTAGCCGACAGGTGGCGCATTTGAGCCTTGGCCGTGCGATATAATGGCGCCAATGTATGTATGTACAATGTAGTGTATGTACATTTTTAAATTGCCTTTTAGTGTGAAGCGCAAACGTTTAGGTACCGGGTATCTCACAGTCGAGCACAGTCGACTGTAGCTTTCTTACTTGTTCGTTTTTGGGTGTTGCTCAACATGTTTCTAGCAACACATCTCTTGATTTGACAACATTTTCTTTTTTCAATGTTCATGTGCATTTAATCGAAATCGGTCGATAATGTCTTTTAGTTGCAATAGAAACAGTTGGGTCAAAGTGCCAACTGCAAGGGTATAAAAGCTTTAGCCTTTCGAGCTAAACTTTCTTACTTGCTAATTTTTTAAAATATTCCTTCTTTACCTAAAGTCTGAGAATAGAATAAATTTATAAAGATTTGGAACTTAAAACTGGCATAACTAAAAAAAAAAATGCATTTTTTAAACTATAAAATATAATTTGGACCCATTAAAAACTTGCTTACAACTCTTAAACTTGTTTTCGTATGCTATAAAATTGAAATTTTTTTATGCACTTTTTTTATTGCTATAATGGGAAGAGCGAATTTTAAAATTATTATATTATTTAAAGTTGCTAATATTTGTAAAAAATCATATAAACTAAGAAGATTATTTTTTTAACAATTTTAGTTAAGCTAAGATGCACTCTCTTCGACAATTAAGCTCCAACTGAGAGAGAAAGAGAGACCGGCCGCAAATGCATTTGCAATTTTTTTTGTACGGGGTCTGCCGCAGCGCTGCTTTTGTATGGGTTGTGAGCGCCCGCTCTCGCACACAAACAGCAAAAGCGCATCATCAACAAGAATGATAAAGCAAACGAGAGCAAAGACCCCACCAAAAGGCGAACAAATAAAAAAAAAAACAAAAGCGGGGAGTGGAGTGGAGTCATTACTGCCCGTGGGATAGAGGGGCACAGCAGTAAGTGGGGAGCCCAAGCGCGAAAGTATAGCGCACACACTCGCACACAGAGAAACACACACAAAGGGGGGGGGCGAGAGAGCGCCAGTGGAAGGGGGCATCGCGCAATGAGCGCGTGTACCGTACTGAGCACACAGCGTAATGTAAAATCGTCGCTCTCCACGATACTGAGAGCCTGTTGGCATTCAGTACATTTTGTTACTTTTGTGCACGCAGCTCGCAGTTTGGAGGAACACTCGGGGAAAAAGGCCGGAAAAAAAGCCCGGAGCGGAACTTGCGAGGGGAATGAACATATCGCTCAGCCAGGAGAAGTTGGAGTTGTAATGGACACTATTCTCTCTCTCTCTCTCTTTCTCTGGCTTTGTGTGCAGCCCCCAATTGAAGTCCTGTAAAAAAAAATCAGCGTACATATGTGTCGTAATGAAACCCTAGGGCAATCTTGCTCGCATGGTGCATGGTTGTGTTACATTGGGAAAAGGAGCCCAGATTTTGCAGTCGCGCGATGCACTTGCAAAAACCCCGCCGTAAGAGAGAGAGGGAGAGTGAGCGAGAGCAGCAAAAGTGGGCGGAGCAGGAGCGCCCACCGATTTTTTTGCAGTCACTGAGTCTCCTCGCAAATCTCGATACAATGTTAATGTGCACCAATACCAGTGCGTTCAGAGTGCACAGATGAATGGGGAATGCTGCTGCGTTTGCTGCACGCCGCTGAGTCCGCCTTCGTCTTCTGGGCTGTTTTCGTGTTTTGGCGTGTGGGGGCACAGTTTTGCAGCTTGCAATCCGATGCACTTGCTCTGGCACAGTCCCCCATTCCGTCCCTCCATCCCGCCCCTGTCTTCACAGCTGACCGTTTCTTTTTTTTTTAATACTAGAGCCCCCTATATCTGTCTTCTTCTCGCTCAGCGCTGCATTCACACATGTGCCATGCACTTGCACAGTGGGCTCCCCTCGCTAATTAATTAGTACAAATAAAACTTATAAAAAATATTATAAACTGTTTTTAACTATTTTAGTTCTTAAACAATTGGTTCTTTTTTCAGACTAGCTCATTTAATCATATGAAGTAAATAAACACAAGTTTCGAGTCGAAGGCCCCACTAGCTAGTACTCATTAAAAAAAACCCATTAGGTTTAGTATTATTATACTAGATTTAATTTTGTAAAATAAAAAAAAATAAAAAATCATTCTTTGTTAAATAAATAACATTGAAAATATGAATTGAAAGAAGAATTAAAGAAAATCCTTGTTTGTGCCGTTATAATAGTTAAACTCAAATTGCATATTAGTTCAGTTCATACCACCTATTGAAGTCCCACTGTGCGCCAAGCAAACGTTCAACTGCATTGCTCTTTTGCTCTTCAGTCCCATTGTCTCTGTCCCGCTTGCTCGCTTTGAAAAAAGGCAACAGAACAGTGCGCTCGCTCTCTTTTTTTTGTCCCTCTCCCGCCCCCGCCTTGGCCGCTCGGTCGCTTGGACTGTGCATTTTTATATGGTTACACGATTCCGGGGCCGAGAAATCGCTGGCTGCATCGGTGCTGCGCCTCTGTTACAAAATATTGACGAAGAAAAATCATACAACGTTTTTTTTTCAAACCGTTTTTTTTCAACCATTTTTCATCGGTGCAACGCCAGCGAAATGTGATTTTTAGGCCGAGTTTTGAGGAGCAACGGGGTGCTTCTATTGCGAGGGGCAGTCGGGACTTCTATGTGGTAGCATGTCAGCCCGATGGGGTTTTCCATTTTGGGGGAAAACTGTGGGCAGGATTTTTCCTAGGCTAGGCGCCAAATAGATGCAACCAGTTGGAGTTGCACAGGTGTGTTGCAAGTGCAGCGCTGCTCGGTGCTTGTGTTGCTTGCGGTTCGGGTTGCCGCTTAGAGAGATCGTCTAACAGAAAAGCAAAGAGTTTTTCCAGCGCATTCGGAACTAGGCTCGCCGCCGACTAGGCTTCGTTTCTGTTTCGGTTCCACAGAGCTCTTCGTCGGCTGGCGGCAGCACAGATGGCCGAGCATCGGCAGATGCACTTTTCGCTGCACTCGATGCACTTTTCAAATGTGCGAGTACGAGTGCGCCGAGGAGGGGACACACAGTACAGTTTTCCAAGCCGAAGCAAACCGAAGGCAGAAGGGGGCGGCAATAGGAGCCCTAGCCCACCTCCTCCCCTTCTTAACCACCTCATTCCAGCCCCGCTCTTGCTGTTTGCTCTCAGAGAGAGAGAGTGCAGTCGTAGAATGGGTGTGAGCGAGATAAGTGCAGCGACGTGCACATAGAAGAAATTGCGATGACGTTGGCGTAATTGCAACACAAAGCAAAAGAATAAAGAGGGAAGGGGAATAAGTAAGGGAGATAAGAAGCAATATAGTCTGGTACCTACACCCAAAAAAAAAAAAACCAAGAGTAACCTTTCTACGCGTTGTCTTAAAAGTATACTCAAGCAGTATAAATTTAGTATAAATTTTATATTTAAAACTATCAAATGTATACTCCCAAGTTTAGTTTTTATTTTATTTGAGTATTATTTTTATACGAACCTACATTGAAAATTCGATAACATATCGCGTTAGCTGAAATTTAGTGCTTATCTGTTTGTCGCGTTAGTGATTATTATGAAATATTGGTGCAGATGAGTATAGAATTTATACTTTCGTAGTATTAAATTGATAAGCATCTTATTAAGAAATTTTTCATACTCAAGAGTATAGAATTCATGTAACAATCGTATAGGTTATATGATGATTTCTTTTTTGGGTATAGCCCTTTTCCTATCCCAATTAGATCTGAAAACCATAATTAACTAAACTGCTAAAAAGGGGTCAACATTAATATTGTATGATTTTACAAAAAATAAACATATCTATTATATATCATCTATTTGTAGTTCACTTATAAGACTTAAAATAAATAAATTGGCTTAAATGATTCTTATTATTATTATTAATTTTGTATAGCAGGTGTAATGACACCTGAATAAAAGAATAAAATAATAAGAATGAATTCTGTCTTTTATTTTCAGAGGTATGCAGGTCCAATTCTCCTAGTATAATAGTACTGCTAATTTAGTAGGCTAAACTGGATCTATAATCACAATTTTATATCTTTTTAAATTTAAATCACAAACCTAGGCGATATCAAATCACAGAAACCAATTCATATGGTTATGGATAAGATTCTCTCTCATTCTCTCATCGTGTTCTTTTTTATTTTTTTTTAGACTCAAAGAACGAACGAAGAGCGGGAACGATATTATGGTGCAATGCACTGGCCGCGGGTACATTGGCCCCACTCTCAGACGCAAACACAACGGAAAGGCAATATCAACAAGTTGTGCGACCTTCCCTCTCTACAGCTACAGCCTACTGCCATCTCGCTCTTCGTCTTATTGTGCCGTTCGCCGTTACGTGTTACGTATCCGACTTCCGAATTCTGATCGCCTGTTCCATTAACATGGCATGACGCAAACTCCACCGAGAACGTACATTTCGGACCCACAAAGCGCCTCCAACAGATTCGAGTGGATCCCAAAGGCAGGAGAGATACATATATGTGTAGGGGTTCCCCGCTTTCCGGGGGCAACTCCTTAACAGCGACGCGCATAGAAAATCATTAGAAGTTACCCAAGAGCTACCAAGTTGTCATAGAAATAGCAAAAGCATGGACGCAACTTTGGAGCCGAGCTGGGAGCCCTCCCGAGAAGGGGTTTCGAGTGGAGCATGGGATTGGGTTTCAGGTTCTGGGCTTCGGTCCGGGATTGGTTTCTTTTGTGCGCGGATTGGGTTGGGTTCCTTCTCTACACGCTAACATCGATTGGGAGGCCATGGTTGGGGGCTGTAAAATTAACATAACAAAAAAGGGAACACTTGTCGCCCCTCTATTTACCATTTTCCCCCATTATAATTTCACATTTTTATAGCGCAATTTCTTGGAGCCTGTTCGATTATATTTTAAGCACACAAACGTCGTTGTGGCCACAGAAATGGCCCAAGGTATCGTGTCCCAGGCACGGGAATTTCGAGGTCTCTAGCCACGTTTTTGGTTCCGGGGCACGCCTTCTAAAATTATAATTTATTATTATTATATTTCGTTTGCTTAATTGCACCAGGAAAACAGAAGTAATCGCGCACCACAGCGGAGCAAAAGCCGCCGAATCTACCGACATGCATTCAAACCACAGCGTCGGCAACAGGCCAACATCCTCATCCAGACCATGGCCAGAAAGCCACTTCTTCCATTGCCACTTCGATCGCGCACAAAAAGAAATATTCTATTAGGTATTGTTTATTTTAAATAGTTTAAATTAAAAAAAAAACTCTGCACAGTGTATTACTATTGTTGTTATAGTTATTAAAGAAATCTCTATAAACTTAACATTAATTAAAACGAGTAGGAAAGCTACAGTCGACTGGGCTCCACTGTGAGATACCCGGTACCTAAACGTTTGCGGTTCACACTAAAAGGCAAATTAAAATTGTACTTACATTATAATAGTCTACTTTGATACTTCTTAAAATAAATCACCTCTCGAATTAGCTCCCGACCTTAACTACTTAATGTCATACTTAAATATGAATGATACATTTTATAAAAATGAATTATGTTATTTTTTGTCACTTCTTGCTATATTATTTTTTCATTTCTTCTGCAGCTGGCGCCATTATATCGCACGGCCAAGGCTCGAATGCGCCACCTTTCGGCTATAGCTTGCAACAGCAGTGCCTTAGGGCGGTGTGTTAAAATTCTAACCTTATTGCTAATATCTCCCATGTTTATCATCCGATTTTACTGAAATTTTCAGGAAATGTCCGCTGTATTATATTCATTTATTGTATCTATTAACTTTAACCCGAAAATAACGAGTATAGCTTATTTAACGTGTTTTATGATTTTTGAGGGCGGAAGTGGACGTGGCCAAATATTAAAACAAACTTCATCTGCGTGCAACAGATTCCAATGTTGTCACCAAATTTGGTAACTCTAGCTCTAATAGTCTCTGAGATCTGTTGTTTCACACGGACGGACAGAGGTTGGTACTAACCCATAATACCCTTGTACCCTATGGGTACCGGGTATAAACATAGAGCTAATATCACTTACGAAAGTTTGTTGCCGTTATTCAATTCGATTAACAGTCATAAAATATTTTCGAATAAATACATAAATAGGTACAACTTAATTCAAATGATTAAAATTCTATATAAGTTCCACTTATAATTTAATTCAAAGTCTTTTGGTTCATTGACCCTCAATTTTAAATAATTATTTTCAGTGCATTTCCACTGCTATTCGCGGAACATTATTTGCCTTTCTCTGTTTTCTGATTTCTGTGCTTCGTGGTGTCGTGGTGTCTCTTGTTGGGCAAAAAATCGAAAAAGATGGCTACTAGCAGGGCGGGCTAACAGAAACCATAGCAGAGCGGAGCAGGGCGTACGTGGGGCATTTCTCCACCTCCTCGCAAGTTGGGGAAGATGGGAAAGATGATGCGGCGCAGCACACACCACAAACTCTCACTCGAGAGAAGAGGGATTAGATAGAGACGGCGGTATGCATGCTGTTAAGGGGTACTACAGCCCCCCACTCGACGAGACAGAGACCTTCTCAAGGTCCAATCGTTCCCCAACCGGCGGGGGCCTCTACGGCTTTTAGTCACAGCGCACACACGCCGACATGGGGAAGTCTTGACTATCGTAGCAGGCGATCAGAAGTCCACGGACAGGTGCACACACAGTGGGGAGGGCGGAAAAATCCGATTATCGCGCATTTCAATTGTTCACTCGGTTTGCCTGGGTTTGTTTCGCGTATCAGTCAAATGAGCTGCTCGTTCCGCTGCCCGTTCCGCTGTTCCGTTCCGTTCGCTTGGTTACGTCACGCCAACGCCAAGTCCGGTGGTGATTTCGTAAGGGGAACGCAGGGGAACCAGGACGGGTATCTTATATTTTATGGCAAAGTTTTGGGGTACGCGGGCGCTCGTAAAGCTTACTCGGACAGGCGCGTGGAATCGTAAAAAATGTGTAGCTGTTTTTATTTAACGGATATACTATATGTACATATTTAAAAGGGCTGGAATATGCAAGGTAGGATAGGCGTCGAGTTAAACAAAATGGTTTTACAAAAGCAACTAGTTCTGTTTTTAATGTAGTTAAAAATTAACCTCAATTTCAATATATCGTTCTACTGTCTATCTATGTATTTATTAATATAGAAAACCTATCCTATATCTTACACCCAAAAAAAACAAACAAGAGTTTACCTTTCTACGCGTTGTCTTAAAAGTATACTCAAGCAGTATAACGAGTTTAGTATACATTTTATACTTCAAACTATCAAATGTATACTCCAAAGTTTAGTTTTTATACTCTATAGTTTCAATTGTGTATTTTTGAGTATTATTTTTATACGAACCTACATCGAAAATACGATAACATATCGCGTTAGTTGGAATTTAGTGCTTTTCTGTTTGTCGCGTTAGTGATTATTATGAAATATTGGTGCAGATGAGTATAAAATTTATACTTTCGTAGTATTAAATTGATAAGCATCCTATTAAGAAATTTTTCGTACTCAAGAGTATAGAATTCATGTAACAATCGTATAGGTTCTATGATGATTTTTTTTTGGGTGTACTTATCTAATATACAATATTAAAAAATCGAATATTCTATAATCAAACGCAAATTCTTATTTTAAAATTAATTATAAACAATCACAATTTAAGGCCTTCATTAAAAAAAAAATATGTATTATTATATTGATCTTCAAGAGTATTCAATAAACACTTTGTGTCTCTTATATAGGCGTATTTGGACAATTTATCATTTTGAAAAATAAATAAATAAAAGAAAATTTTTTTAATTATCCACGGATTCAAAACAAAGTGGAATAACTCGAAAATCAAAAATATATTGAAAAGGTTGCCGGAAGTGTGCAGCATAATATTGCATGTTTATTGTAGCATACTTTTGGGCACCTGTTTGGTAAATTGCAAAGTCCCAGCAATTTTTACTCAATTTACCACAGCCAATAAAGTTTAAAATGGTATATTCGACCCCAAAATTTCCCCACCCACAACGCCACTGTTTTTCTTCCGTTTTTTCGATGCCTTCAATAAAAAATTGCATGCGAGCAGCACCCACAATATCATCAAATCAATATTCTCCAGCTTTTGGGGTAAAGTTGACACAATCCACCTGGCCAACAGGTGCGACAGAACGACAATTTGACTAAAAATCCAATCTGGTACCACTCAAAAACCGAAAATCGCACGTGGAAGAACTTTGGGTGCTTTGCTTTAGGGGCCATTGCCAAAAGGATACTTTCATTTTATACCCGGCGAGAGAGTGCAAACAATTTTTAGTGAAATTTTCGAATAGGCGAACAGCAAATTTGTAGGGCTCGCTTTTTGCCAGAGGTTTTTTTTTTTTGGTTCCGATTCCCCGATTCTGCCGGCGACGCCGACGACGACGACGACACTTGATGATGATGATACTACACACACCCGTATTTGGTTTGTTGTGTGTGTTTGTGGTGTGTTACGTTTACGGGGCGAGAACGGAACAAAAAAGTTCTAAATAATGATGGGAGCAGCCGCAGCAACAACAACAAGAGCCACTTATAATGATAAAACAAACACTGGAACAACGGAACAACAACAAAAGCTCCAGAGAGGAGCACACACTCACGCACACCACTGCGAAAAGTGGGTGGTGTTGTGGCGTGACGGCGAGGGCGCGTGGGGGATAGGTGTGGAGGTCAGGGCTGGTTGGCTCGCTCGCACTCGCACGGCATTGACTTTGAAACACATTTGACAGCCGGCGGCAGCAGAGGAAGAGGAAGAACCATACTTGATCACGACACGAACAGCAAAAACACCAACAACCAGATGAGATAACCAACATCCCCAACAACCATAATCGTGAACAATTTTTTTGCCCAGAGATCGTTTCGAATGTGCTCATCAGTGTTGTTCGTTCTCATTGTTAATGTTAACAGAACAAAAGCTAAATATAACGATTAAGAGATACCCTGTATCCACAGCTCTGTTGCGAAATATGTTGCATACCCAGAAGGCGTCATTCCTAGTTTCTCTAAATCTTTGACAAATTGAAATTAAATTAATTATTAAAAAAAAAAAAAAACATGAAAAAACAAACAACAGTATGAAATATGTTAATAAGACTCTTAAAAGGAAGTATCATAATTTAATGCAGTACTAAAATAAGCATATGCTTTCCATTATTCAACAGAGTTGTCATTTCAGCTTTTTTATTCAGTTAACGTAATAACATGTTATTTATTTAGTAATACAAATAATATTTTAAATGTAAAGATACATTTTTGACAAAGAATGGAAATCAGAAAATTATAGTTATAAGATAATTAATTAATGTTCTTGTGGAATTAAAATGGCACTTAAATTTGTTTAACTTTTACCGTAGTAACCATCACAATAGAGCTAGTACTAACAAGCTAAAAAAAAGCTAGTTTCCGTTGAACAAACGTCATCTCTGTTTCCCATTCATTTGGTCGCCCCGTAGAATAATTAGCATTTCTGGCTATGACCGTCCCTTTCTTACGCACAAGCAACACACGGGCAACAACCACATAACAGCCCAATTCACCACGCCAAAGCGGTCGCAAAAGGTAAATGAACTGCCCCATGGGCGCTCTCTGTCCGTCTCTCCCTCCCACTCGTGCGTGCGCAGTTTGTGTGCGTGTGTGTGAGTAAGCTTATTTCAATGCCAAGGTGATAGCCTCGCCACGCTGTCTCTCTCCCTCGCTGTGGTGCGCGACTGCTTGTCTCGCTCACCCCGGCCACCTTCTACACTTTTCTGCTCTACTGTTACCGTTAAAACTTAAACTTAAAACAGTTCAAACATTTTTTACAACGAAAAAATCGCAACCGGAGGAGCAGCAGCAGCGAACCTCTACGTACGTATTCACCATCGCGCCGCACTGAATCCAATTCAATCCACTCGCCAAACTCACTCGAGTCGCGTTTGAATTCGCAGCGTGCCACGCCCCCGCCGGACCACGAAAGTGGGCGGTGGCGGAGGACTAGTACGATTACGAGTGAGTGAGTGAATCTGAATAGTGTGAATGCCTTATATTCGTAGCGGTTTTGTGAATTTTGTAACAGGCTCTCAGGTGCTCGGGACCAATGAGCGAGCAGCCCCCTTATGCACGAAAGAGATGAATATATGCCGCAATGTTTGCTCAGTGCCGCAGCTCTCTGCTCAATTCGCTGAGAGCCTGTTAACTGTTTTAGTTAAAGAGCAATCCATTTTGTTTTGCCACAAGGAAAAGGAGTAGCGCCTATGTTCTGTCCCCATCACAAGCTCACACACTATAGCCATCTCGGTTTGCACGCTTCAAAAGCTAAGGGGAAAGAAATGCGAGAAAGAGTGCGAGTGCTTCAAGGCGAATGCAGTTGGAGTTGTTGTTGTTGTGTTTGCATTGGAGAGCAGGGCTCCAAAAAAGATTAAAGGTTTTTCGTTCTATTAAATCAGAGACCTCTAGGTTTGTTTATTAATCAAATTTAAAGCTTTGTTTTCAGCACAATAATTAATTATTACTTATGTCGCCGTCGCCTCTTAAGCTTTAAGCGCATTTGCGCAAAAGCTGAACGACAGTTTTTTTTAGCTATCTTCAAATTGGAATTGACAAAACGCAGCTTATTGTCAAAGCTCGGAACGAAATACATACTTAATAATTTCTAATTGGCAATCAGAATGCATTCTAATTGGGTGTTTATTTGTAGAGTTTCACAATTCATATTTAGTTTTAAGCTTCTTCTTTGGAAGCTGGGAAAGTTTGGCTGCCGATACGAGCTTGATTTTATTCTGAGCTGGAAGACTGAGGCTCCGTTTGTTTCGATGGGGGGGTTTCCCTTGCCCCATACTCATCTTTTTGGCTTTCTGATAAAACTTTGAATCCGCAAAGCACAAAAAAAGCATTAACAGCGCTTTTTGAATGTGTGCGTGAGGGAGGTGCTTTTGATTTAATAAAGTTTATAAATGTCTAATCCGTTGGCTAAAAATAAAGGGTAAGATCAGACAAGTAAAACTCTACAAAAGACCTTTTTTTATAGAAACAAAATGTCTTAGAACAATGTTAAGTTTTAGTACTGATCTTAAGTGATCTTTGTCTTTCATTTATCTTTATCTTTTCACTTTTATTTTAGAGTATCAACATTTTTAATATTTTAGTTTGTCTTGTAGGGTCCATAGCCTTTTTAAACTCATATTACCATTAATTCCTTAAGTTTCTTATGAAATCCCTTACTTACACCGAAAAATCGTTGTAAATTTCTTACTTTCCATAGGATGAATTGCAAATTGCTTGACTCCTTTGATTAGGCATAAATCCAATGCTTTTTGTTAAAGTTCTTAGGCCTATTTGTGTTTGTCGAACTTTTACACACTCAAGGGAAGGGAAAAACGAGACGAAGCACAGTCTTCTGTGGTGATTGCAGCTTGCAAAACAAGTTTAGAACTTAAACTTTACGAGAGGGAGAGAGCGCATCGCCGCCCACCGGAAAGAGGGAGAAGAAGAACCAGAGCGGCGGCTATCGCTTAAAAGGTAACTCAAACCTCAAAAAGAACCGCACTCTCCTCGCCTCCTCACTCAACATCATCCATCGGCTGGCAGGGCTATTTTAATAAAAGCACTCGTCGGAGGTGAACTTGACAGATTTAACTTTTTTCAAGTTTCGTTTCGGAATAACAGAAAAGCGGGGCGCCGCCTCGCAACTTTGGCAAGTTAATTTCGCATGGAAGCTACTATGGCTACAGTTTTTGAAAGTTCTTGTGCTGGGCGCTGAAAATCGTCGAAGGCTTTAGCAGGGCGATATGTATTTGTTTTGAAACAGGTCGATGATGCTATAAGCGTAAGCGTTTTATATATTTTTCTTAGGGGGCGAGAGCTTAAACAGCTTTTTAGTCTCGGCGCATTATGTGAAAGTGTTTATTTGTGTAAGCAACTAGGAAATAATCAAGACAACAAAATATTAATTGACTTTTAAATACATTATAGAACTAATGAAAACTTCGGAATATATTGATGGAAGCCAGGTTGCTTTCTAACTTATCTTTTAATACTTTCTATAAAACACTTGCTAGTCTTTAAGAAAATGTATAATATAAAAATAAGCTAATACTTGGTAATTCACAACCAAAATATATTAAAAAGCTTATATTTACACTTAAATGAATTGTTTTCTTCTTTAATTGCCTTTTTCTTCAAACCAAAATAATAAAAGCCTTTCAAATTATTGCACTGAGCGATAGATTCAAATTCACGATTAATAACGACAGTCTGGTGAGTTAAAAATAAGCATATTTATTTGGAGAAAATCAGATTAAATAAAAATAAAAAATATAAAACATATTTTGTGAGAAAAAGTTAATTCAAAAGTTCCAAAAGTGTTAGGTTTTTTGGCAATTTCCGCGCTCTTTCGTTGTGTGTCTACAATTTCCGTTATTCGAACGAACGAATTTTGTGTCCTGAAAATTGCACAACTCATTCGGTGTAGAATTATTGTAATCCCCACCAGGCGCACATAAGCCGTTAGGCTAGCTTTTATCGCCGACTGTCTTCGGAGTGCTTTTCGCCGGTAGTGCTTTCCGCTGCGAGTGCGAGAGAGACGACGGCTGTGAGCAGCTTTTGCCGCCCCGAAACCAGAGTGCTGACATCCCGCTCGCACTCAGTGCTGCACTGACGTGCGGCCGTAAAATCGAGTAGTGCAGAAAAGACGCCAAATCACGAGCTTTTTCCGCTGCGCTCCTGTTCATAAATTCACAAAAAGCCAAAATAGCGCGGAACGTATAAATCGGGAAAAAAATCGAGAGAGGAAAAGTGCTCGATTTCAGTGCATTCGATACCGGCAGCTAGGAAAGATACGGTTTCACTAAAAAGATTTAATTAAATCCCCTTTTTTTTTTTGATTAAAATAAAATATTAATATATAATATATAAATGTATAATATATTCTGGAATAAAATAAAAATCCAAATAGTATTCAGCAGAAATATTTGTATTCTTCAGAACAACATTTTTACATTTTGTGGTCTCATCATTTCTATTCAAAACAACAAATATTAAAGGACCTCCTTGGGTAAGGACTTGTTGGAAAACATATGTTTGTACAAATTGAATTTATTTAAATTGCTTGGCAAGTATATTTATTACATAAAGTCTATACAGGCGGCAGACATAAATAATTATTAAGACACCAGGGTCTTAGATATTAAATTTGTTCTACATCAGTCAGCCAGATACTCAAAAAAGAAATATATAAGGTTTTGTGGCACTAAGATTACAGATTAACGATTTGTGAACAAGACTTCGATAAAGCTCCTTACTCAGACACACGAAAAGTGTTTCTAAGCAGTACGATAGAGCGAGAGGGTGAGTATTGACCTCTCGTTTTGGCTCAATTCTTAGGAACACTTTTCGCGTGTCTGAGTACGGAGCTTAAGGGATGAAACCGTTAAGATCGGACTGTCTCTCTCTGAAACATCATGTGGCTTCTGAATGGAAAGTTCGAATGTGCAAATTTCGAGAAGAGCTTTGTGAGAATGCCTTATTGCAGTGGGAACACTGGTACTCCTTTTCGGCATTGCACGGTCGTTTTCCGTTAAAACTGATCATGTGCCTTTTCAGACTTGTATCGTGAGTAAAGGACTTCGAGCAGCGAGAACACTTGAACGGTCGCTCTCCTGTGTGGATCCTGAGGTGATCCCGGAGAGTTCCCCTTCGATAAAACGCCATCTCGCAGTGAGGACACTTATGTGGTCGTTCTCCTGTATGTATCATCATGTGCGCTTTTAGATTGTATTCCACAATAAAGGACTTCGAGCAGAGAGAGCACTTGTACGGTCGTTCCCCTGTATGGTGCCGGATGTGAGCCCGAAGAGATGCTTTTTCTATAAAAGACTTCTCGCATTGCGAACACTTGTGAGGTCGTTCTCCTGTATGAGTAAGCAGGTGCTTTTTAAAATAATTTCGATGAATAAAGGACTTTGAGCAGTGACAACACTTGTACGGTCGTTCCCCTGAGTGGGTCCGGCTGTGAGCCTGTAGATGTTTCTTTCGTGAAAAGGCCTTCTCGCAGTGGTCACACTTGTAAGGCTTTTCGCCTGGATGAGTGGCCATGTGCGTTTTCAGTTTGCTCTCCTTATTA
This sequence comes from Drosophila lacteicornis, assembly GCA_008044355.1. Lineage (NCBI taxonomy): Eukaryota > Metazoa > Arthropoda > Insecta > Diptera > Drosophilidae > Drosophila > Drosophila lacteicornis. The sequence continues at coordinate 83,700 of VNKF01013022.1, forward strand.
AAGGACATCGGGCAGAGGGAGCACTTGTAGGATCGTTCTTCCGCGTGAATTCGGAAGTGTCGATGAAGAGATGCCATTAGTGTAAAACCCTTCTCGCAGTGAGAACACTTGAAAGATTCTTCTCCTGTATGAGTATTCATGTGCCTTTTAAGATGTGCTTCCTGAACAAAGGACTTCGAGCATAGAGCACACTTGTATGGCCGTTCTCCTGTGTGGGTCGAAATGTGTTGTTGAAGACTGCCTTTTCGTTTAAAGGACTCGTGGCAATAGATGCACTTGAAGGGTAGAACTCCTGTGTGGGTCGGGATGTGATGTTGAAGCATTACATTAAGACTAAACGGTCGCTCTCCTGTGTGGATCAGGATATGTTCAAGAAGAGTACTTTTGTTGGAGAAAGTCTTTTGGCAGTAGGAACACTGTAGTCCTTCAGGTAGTTGTTCCTCCATATTTTTGATATCTTCATTGCACTGATCATCTTTAGGAAAGTCATCTTCGCATTCCTCACTTTTTACTTGAATTTCAATCTGATCGACGTCATCGGATATCTGAAAATGCTCTTCCTCGAATAAGTCTTCTTCAATGGGCTCATTCTTTACTTGAACATCGAACAAGTCTTTTTTAAATTCACCTTCCTCACCCAATCGTTCCTCAATCTTTTCTATTTTAACTTTTTTGTAGTTGCAGCTGGCACTCTCGTAGTCAGATATTTTGCATTTTCCTTCCGCCAGCATGTCCTCTTCCTCCAGTGACTCCATAATCTTGCCGTATTATCCTAGAGTTCTGGACAGTAGTTGAAGGGAAATTATACTATTTATCCAAATTATTCGAGAAAGCCATGTGCAATTGAAAACAAATCTATTGTTTTTATTTGTTGACTGCCGTATAGTGTGCCCATTCCTTAATCTTTGGAATATACAATGGAACTGTGATAAAAAAAATACTAAAATAGTTAAACAAATTTACAATTATTTTGTTTTTATTTTATTTATCTCTTATGACATGGCTACAGTAAATTTAATCCCTTGCTCTAAATATTTATTTAATTTTTTCACTTGCTTTACAAATGGAAAACTAAATCGCATAAGCTTATGCCGATGAACTTTCTAAAAGCAGTCACATTTAAAGAGGGCAAATTGTTTTTCAATTGTAGAAATAACGTTTGTAAAAGGATTTGAAGTTCATTTGTGAAAAAAATCAATTTGGAACTTCTTTACGTTTACAGGTTGTATGGGTTACTTTTATATTGTTCCTGAAATGTCCCTGGCTTGACCTTGTTAGGGTCAAACAGACCCGGACTAGGATTCAGCGGGTCCAAATTCCTTAGAAAAAGTGAGTACCAAATTTGATAAATACTGTGTTTAAAAAAAATTATAGAAACAACCAAAAAGTTGGCGTTTGGAGCTTAAATATTAGTTTTTCGTTTTTGGAATTCTGAAAGTCCTCGAAGATTCCTCGCCAATTTGAACCTTTTTTTTCCTATAGAAAAAAATTATATGGATAATACAATTTTAAACAGGATTTCAAAAAAACAATTTTTGTTTAATTCTTGGTCCTCGAATTAAAACAAATTACTATTGATTTTAATAAACTTATTATTTGCAATAGTCTAGCTTAGATATCTTAAAAACTTTAACTTAGTATGTTAAAACAACACTTTATTTATTTAAGTAACAAAAAAATATATATGTATTATATTTGCATTGGCATTGATAATACTCGTAGGATTGTTCTCAAGTGTGTGTCAGGATGTGCTTCCGAAGATATGAATTTCGGGTATAGGCCTTCTCGCAGTGCGAGCACTTGAAAGGTCGTTCTCCTGTGTGTGTCAGAGTGTGAATCTGAAGACTATTCTTTAGTCTAAAAGTCATCTTGCAGTGGGAACACTTGTAAGGTCGTTCCCCTGTGTGGGTCCGGATGTGAGCCGAAAGAGATCCCTTTTGTGAAAAGCCCTTCTTGCAGTGGGAGCACTTGAAAGGTCGTTCTCCTGTGTGTGTCCGAGTGTGAATCTGAAGATTATGCCTTAGTGTAAAAGTCATGTTGCAGTGGGAACACTTGTAAGGTCGTTCCCCTGTGTGGGTCCGGATGTGAGCCGAAAGAGATCCCCTTTGTGAAAAGGCCTTCTTGCAGTGGGAACACTTAAAGGGTCGCTCTCCCGTGTGGGTCCGCATGTGAGTGTTAAAGTTTTCTTTTCGCAAAACAATCTTCTGACAGATGGGACACTCGTGTGCGTGGTCTCCTGTGTGGGTCTGGATGTGATTCCGTAGATAATCATTTCTTGAAAAAGACTTCTCGCAATAAGGACACTGGAGGGCCTCTTCTCCCGGGTGAGTAATGATGTGGGTTTTGAGACGTCTCAGATTTGAAAAAGACTCGTTACAGTGCGTACACTTAAATGGTCGCTCCCCTGTGTGTTCCCTCATGTGATCCCGAAGACCTTCCTTTCGCGTAAAAGTCTTGTGGCAATAGCTACACGTGTGCAGTCGTTCTCCCGTATGAGTAAGCATGTGCTTTCTGAGAACTTGTTGTTGAGCGTAGGACTTTGAGCAGTGGGAACACTTAAATGGTCTCTCTCCTGTGTGGGTCGAAATGTGTTGTTCAAGAGTGCCTTTTAGTTTAAAGGACTCGTCGCAATAGGTACACTTGAAGGGCAGATCTCCAGTGTGGGTCAGCATGTGAGTTTGAAGCATTTTATGTAGTCTGAAGGTCTCGTGGCAATGGCTACACTTGTACGGTCGTTCTCCTGTGTGGATCCGAATATGTACAACAAGAGCTTTTTTGCTCGAATAAGTCTTTTGGCAGAAGGAACACTGGTGTCCTTCAGGTAGTTGTTCCTCCTTGTTTTCGTCTTCATTATCATTGAGATCTTCACTGGACTGATCATCTTTGGGAAAATTATCTTCGCATTCCTCACTTTTTACTTGAATTTCAATCTGATTAAAGTCATCGGATATCTGAAAATTCTCTTCCTCAAATAAATCTTCTTCAATGGGCTCATTTTTTACTTGAACATCGAACAAGTCTTTTTTAAATTCACCTTCCTCAATCAATCGTTGTTCGGCTTTTTCTATTTTTACGTAGTTGTAGCTGCAGTTCTGACTCTTGTAGTCAGATATTTTGCATTTTCCTTCCGCCAGAACGTCCTCTTCCTCCAGTGAATCCATAATTTTATCCTTTACTACTGCCGTTTGATCCAAGGGTTTCCGGGAATTAGTTGAAGGTAAATTATACTATTTATCCAAATTATTCGGGAACACCATGTGCAATTGTCAACAAATATGTATATTGTTTTGGTTTAACTATAGAATAGAGTGCCCGCTAGACTGGTGGTAAAATATACCAATATACATTTAATAATATACTGAAAAATATACTAGGCTTTTTAAATGCAGTATATACGAAAGGGCCAAAAAGGTCGCAGGTTCAAGATTCAAACAGCTGAGTAGTTCTTGCGAAGCGCAAAACACCAAACTCAAAAATAATAAAAAATATAAAAATTGTATAATAATATGATTATTTTTTCTACATACTATTCTAAGAGTACCAATTTGTATTCCATTTAATTCAGTTTCGTGAATTTTTTGAAATAGGCCAAAGGGTAGTTTCTCCCAATAAAAGTTTGAATTATCGCAAAGCAGAACACACAAAAGATCGTTATTTACTTTAAAGAGACTTGTTTTAGTCCACATTATCAATATTCAAAGACCTTTAAAACGCTGCCAATCACTTTTAGTTACACAAGTCTTATGATATTGTTGTGTACGTCAAATTTACAATGATACAAAAATGTTTTTTTTTTCTACAACATTTTTAGAGTATTGCCCTTTTATTTTCAATTTGATCGGAGTAATAGTTTATAACATACAGCCTTGTGATGATGGACGCTCAAGGACATAAAGGCTTAGGGCGCTGTTGGTACTGTTTTCTTAATTGCTAAAATAAATTCCCTTTGAACCCTAGGGTCGGTCTCCCGTGTGAGTATTCAAATGTATTTTAAGATGACGTTTTAGCGGAAAGGCCTTCGAGCAATGGACACATTTGTGAGGTCGTTCTCCCGTGTGGATCGTGATGTGCTGCTGAAGATTTGATTTCTGTGAAAAATACTTCTCACAGTAGGAACACTTGTAAGGTCTTTCTTCGGTGTGGGTCCGCATGTGTCGTTGAAGAGCTCCCATTTGGGAAAAACACTTCTGGCACTGGGAACACTGGTTGGGTCGCTCTCCTGTGTGCGTCATCAAGTGCATTTTCATATGATATTTTTGAGAGAAGGACTTTGGGCACTGCGAGCATCTGAAAGGTCGTTCTCCAGTGTGGGTCCTAAGATGTACCTGAAGGTTTCCCCTTTTTGAAAAGGTCTTCTGGCAGAAGGAGCACTGAAGAGCTCTATGTAGTTGTTCCGCCTTGCTTGTGGCAAGAATATCTTCATAGGGAGGATCATCAGCTTGATCTTCACTCTCGAAGATCCGCAAGGGATCTTCCTCAAATGTATCGTCTTCGATTGGCTCGTTCTTTACTTGAAATTGGAACTCGAGTCTTTTTGATTTGCGCCTCTCCCCCAATTGGTTTCCCGTTTCTTCTTTTTCCTTTACATCGAATGCATTTTGCGCCTCCTGCAGGCAGTCCATGCAAATGGTTTCGGGCAAGTAATCCTTTCTGGAAACTTCAGATCCAATCCATTGAGCAACCATATCCGCAATGGAAATGCTTCTTTCTGGCTTGCCATCAAAAATATTGACCATGCCATCCGAGGTTTCCTGGCAGACTCGACAGACATTTCTAAAAATTTTACAACCAATTATTATCATAAAAGATTATTAAATATTTGCGCTTACTCTTCCATAATATTGGATTTCAGATTTATTCAAAATCATTTGCAAGAAAAGGCAAATTCTATTGTAAATTCTTGTTTTTGTTGACTGCCGAATAGTGTGCCCGACGCACGAACATTGAAATATACTGCAATGGACCATGTTAACACCTAGAGCTCATTTTTAAATTTTCTTTTATTCAATTAATGATTTGAAGCTTCTTTTAATAAAATCAGTCATCTAATAAAATGTGTATATATATATTTAAAGTTAATGTTCCTAATTTTACTGTTTAGTACTAATTTAAGTATTTATTATGTGTTTATTATGTTTTAATAAATATAATGAATTTTACCTGAAATCCCTTATTATTCTTATAGAATTTCCTTACTTTCAGAGGAAAAACATATTTTAAATATATAAAATTAACTGGGTTATGGAACAAGATCCCCACTCAGATTCATCACATCACCAGGCGGAAAGATTTAGAATTTTTGGGTCGTTCCTGATTTTTAGACATTCGACAACTCTGCTAGTGCATTTCTTGTGCATTCCCTTTAGCTTGAAGTCATCTGTGAATGAGTCTATTTTTAACTATTACAAGAAATTGCAGCAAATAAATTGCACTTCGTTAATTGTCGCACAAGCGTTTAGAGGTGAGTTTTTTCTGTACGATAAATATAGGAAAATGGAGCTGGAAGACATACTTGTGCCTATTATTTAACTAAATTTCAAATATATTAATAATATTTGTTAAGCTCATTGCAATGCATTAATATTTTCAGAAGTTACATAAGACCTACCAACAAAAATGGCGCTACCCGAGGGACTGTCCAACAAAATGAAGGTTTTCCAGGTGAGTTCTGCGAACCCTATTAGTTATTATGATTCTATTTGAGTTATGTTTGATTTTTAGGCTGTCAACGAACTGCCCGTTTTTCTGAAAGGCGGCCCAGCGGACAAGATCTTATTTGGCATAACTGCGGGACTGTGCGGCGTTGGTATCTTAAGCTTTGTCCATTTGGTCTACACAATGGGATTTGCCAAGAAGAAGGCTTAAATTAAGTGTTCAACAAAATGTTTCCTTGATTAAAGAGATCCATAAGATATATTTCATGTTGTTTTGTTTATGTTTGAAAAAGTTAGCCCGCAAAAGATCATAATATTTTCTGAAAAACATAGAGCAACACTGTTATGCTCAACGCATCTGTGAGAGCTTGCAGTGTTTCGATGCAACCGCAAATCTGGTCACACTCGAACCAAGTAGAAAAGAAATAAAAACAAAGAAAATTTGCGTGGTTTAAGAAGTAGAATTTAGCTTGATTATTAACAAAATGGAGCCCAACGATGAGGTGGTGGAACGCCAGAAACTAGTGCCAAACGATGTTGAAACGGAGGAGGAAGCCCAAAGCCAAAGCGCACCGAAATCAGCTCAAACCCCCGCCTCGCCCGCCGTTCCCAATGTACAATCGTTCTCCCCGTTTCACGCCCCAAAAATTATTGTCTATCTTATTTTTTTTGTAGATCAAAATCAAAGGCATCTCCAGTGGGGAGACGACGCGCAGCAGAAACTCCGCCTCCTGCTCCATAGAGCGAACAATATCCGAGAAGGAGAAGGACAAGGGTCAGAGCCAGGGCCAGTCGACGGCCGCCAAGGTGACATATGTGAACGAGCGACGGCCACGCCCGCAGGCTCATGCGGGGAGTGGCAGCGGCGGCGGCGGTGGCGGTGGAGATGAGCGCTTCGAGTTCAAGACCAGGCCACGCAAATTGCTCAAAGGTGGGTGAAGCTATAAACGGACTTAATTGCCGCCTCTTTCCCCTATTTGCCTTTCAGCTGAGAGTTGCTGTGGACGGGCGGCTTTTGGTGTCGTCGGCTGATTCTCTATATGGGTGAATTACGGGAGTTGTATCTATATTAAAGCTAAAGCAAACTAATGTTTTAAATAGGTCTCTTCAATATTTTACTATGTGCTGAAAATTGTGCATTAATTTCTTTTCCCGTCTGTCTGTTTTAAGCTGTTTGCCATTTTTTGATCAAATTTAAAAGGAAAATGGGTTCAAAACACACCCAAATATTTCTCCAAAATATAATTATCTATTTTATTGATAACACATTTAACTAATTGCTGTTTATCATGGTCATCCATGGCCTTCGCTAGCGATGACGCACTTCCCAAGTGTCCATATGCCAGGAATACATTACATTTGATTATTCACATACACACACAGCACGGCTTGGTTGTTATAATTTCAATAATTGAAATTACAAGCCTTTGAGGCATTAGCACCCGTCGCCACCCCATGCGAAAAGTAAACAGCCTGCGGGTGAGCCCTTTTCACTTCTCTGTGCGGTTTGGCTTTCCCACGGGTTAAGTTCTCTTGGTAGCGTGTTTTATTTTAGGCCAGGAAATTAACTGAATTCATTTTGATTCGTTTTCGTATTTTAATTGTGAACCTGTGGAGAAATACCTAAATTAACTTATTTATTTAATTTATCAGTGAGTTGTTTTCATTTTAAATATTTAGCTCCCTTTTTATTAGAGGAATCAAGCACTTTTCTTCTGCAATTAAATATTTATTATCCCCAGGTTGCATTAATATGTAATTTATTAGCCTTTATCTTGCAATTGATTAATTAAAATCCAGTATTTCCCTTTGTTTCCTTTATTTTGGGATTATCTATGAGTTATTTTATTTTAAATATTTAGCTACCTTTTTATTAGAGGAATCAAGCACTTTTCTTCTGCAATTAAATATTTGTTACCCCTAGTTTGTGTTAATATGTAACTTATTAGCCTTTGTCTTGCAATTCATTAATTAAAATCCAGTATTTCCCTTTGTTTCCTTTATTGTAGGATTATCTATGTACATTACCTTATTTTGTATTTTATTTGTAATTACTTATCTTTGATTGCTTATGATTTGATTATTTCTTGTTTTTATTATTTGTTATTTCCATATAATCCCCGTATGAATCGCTCAGATCGCGATGAATTGGAGCCCACGCACAACAGTGCCAACAGCTTGAATGCCATCACTTTGGTGAGCAGCGAGTGGCTGGCACCTGATCCCTCCACAACCACCAACAACAACACCTTACCCAAAAACAACAATAACAACAACAACAACTATAGTTCCAAGCCCAACAATAATACAAGTAGCAATCCAAACACACCGCGATCGCAGCGTCGCAAGAATAATCCCATAGCTGCTGCCTCAATGCCAAACGCCGCCAGTGTCCACAACAACAACACCAGCGACAAGTTCGATGATCGTCCCATTAAACATCATTCCTTTGTCTCCGAAGTACCCGATGTTAAGCACATGGAGAGAGCCCTCCTCGGACTGCTGGACGACTTCCATTCCGGCAAACTGAAGGCCTTCGGTGAGTTTGTGCTCTCAGCTTCCTTCCCTTCAATAATCTTATGCCAACTCGTATTTAATCCCAAGCAGGCTCTGGCTGCACCATGGACCAAATGACCAAGATCCGTGAGCAGCAGGAGAGCCTGGCCAAACTGCATTTCGAGCTGGCTGCCGCCGAGGAGGATTCCTTGGAGCATGGCAACGAGTTCAACACCAACAAGGCCCAGGAGAACATGCTCCAGCTGATGCAGCGCCTCGAGCAGCTCTCCATTTCCATCGAACAGCTGCAGACGAGCCACACGGGTCTCTGAGAGTTGGCCCAGCCGCAGGCCTGGGATCACCGCCTGATCTGGCTCTGAGAAAGGATTAAAGCCGATAAAGTCGATGGGAGGATGTTCAGGAGTTTTTCACGAGATTAGCCACATTATAGGGGGATTTCTGGGATATTTTCTGTAAATATTTAAGTTGTACGGATAGGCTTCTTATGCTATAAATCTTAGTTAAGCAACAAAACAGAAAGAAAAACTCGCAGTGATTGTGAAACTAATTTAGATTGTCTTCGCATAGCCATAGCAATAGCATTAAAATTATAAATAGAAGATGTTGGTGCCAAGATCTGGTGCTAAAATGATTTATTTCAATTTGATTGTGTGCTGCAGGTTATCAGGCTTCGATTATGATGAGAATCTGTTCCGCTTATTTGTTTGTTATATAGTTATTTGCAATATATATAAATATAAATACATACACACGTAATCATATAAAATGTACGTAACTCGGAAACCTATTAAAGTTATCATTTTTATAATAATGCAGATAATGTGGTTATTATTTGATAGTTTAGTTTGATGGTATTTCTCTTAAATATGGTAGGATCAGTATTTATCTGTAAATTCATTTGATATTTTATTTATTACAAACATACTTCCAGATGTTTGTTAAATATTTTAGGTAATTACTCAAACATATTAATTTCTCCAGTTATTTTAAAGACTGTAATTATTCTTAAACAATATTTTTATTATTCATGTCAGCATTGTTTTTCATGGCGCTAACGAGTGTCGAAATTCTTTTTTTTTTTACCATTTTGGGGTTCCTATTTAGGAAGCGGAATTCCCTAACACACGCCCGAATATGCTACGTCCCCATTCCGGCGGTGGCTTGGTTCTCCAAGACGCCCACCACCGCGGGATTCCGTTCTGCATGCACAATTTCCATTTCGGGGATGGGCATATCATCGGTTTGTGAGAAGTTGTTGTGAACCTTTGGACAAGTGCATTCGTACATAGGAAATTTTATTCCGCCGCCGCGTCGTTTGCTGTGCCTTGTGGTTTAATTTATGCATTTGTATTCAGCCGGTGTCGTCCTCGGGCTCCTCCTCCTTCTCCGGGTGCTGTCATTGCGCAGTCGCAGCCGCAGCCGGGTTATGTTCCCTTTTGGTTATATTCTTGTTTCGTATTTTTGTTATTTTCTTTTCCATTTTATTTTTGTGATCGGTAAAAGTAATTTGTTGTTTGTTCTTTCTGTTAATGTTGGTGTAAATCCGGGTTTCAAATAACGAGAACTGTGCACGGGGAGAAAATTTATGGGGTTTATTGTGAAATAAAATAAGTTAGAGATCGTGATGACTTTAGGGAGATGCGTATCTTCAATTATATATTAATTAAGAGAGTTACAGATTCGCTTTTGTGTCTTTAACTCTAAAAAATTAAAATATAATTGAAGGCATAATAAATGCCTTTTTTATATAATATTTTGGTAATTTTCTAATATACCGGCCCCTTCCAAAAAATTAAACAAAAAAAACCATAGATAGGGTGTGCCTTAACATACATTTGGGTATAAAAATTATGTTGGGGACGCTCTTAGTTGAGTCACAATAAATCTTTAAAGTTTTGCGTAATTCCCATACAAAATGTGTAGCAAACACGCACACAGACAAATGATGAATACACAAAATTCAAGCGCCTGTCTGTGTGTCGTCGCGGTACAGTGGGCTGTGCAGTTTAAAATTTTTGTTAAATTGTACTTAGCGTAAATACTATATACGAGTATGTCGACATTTTGCACACTTTGAATACATTTATGCGAGAAATATAAATAAAACAAAAAGTTGACAACGAAAAATACATAGTAATTAACGACTTTTCAATATTAAGACGTACATACAAATTATAAGGAGAATTTTATAGTAAAGAGCATACAGTTTGATGAGGTAAGAGAAGAGTATTGCTGTGATCATTAGGTCATAGAAAACGTAAAGCAGCGCCGCAGCCGAAATTTTTTTTTGAAAAAAAAATCGCGCGCGCAATTTTTTTTTTCAAAAAAAATTTTCGCCTGCGGCACTACTTTAAGTAATCCTAATAATTTTTTTTTTAACCTATGTTATTTTGCACAGCCAATCTTTGCTTTTGACATTAAACAAAAGGTCCTTTATAATTTTATATATGATATAATCTTAATATTGAAAAACAAAAAAAAAAAAAAAAATGGAATTAAAAAGTTAATTACTACGAATTTTACGTTGTCAAATTGTTGTTTTATTTATATTTCACGCATAAATGTATTCAAAGTGTGCAAAGTGTCGACATATATAGTATTTACGCTAAGCACAATTTGACAAACATTTTAAGCTTCACAGCCCACTGTATTTTGTATGAGAATTAGGCAAAACTTTAAAGATTTATTGTGACTAAACTAAGAGCGTCCCCAACAT
>VNKF01013023.1:0-93423 GCA_008044355.1 Drosophila lacteicornis
GGTTTCTTGAGAGGATCAGTTTGTGCCGGCTGTAAATGTCCAATTTCTGGAGAGGATCAGTCCCTGCCGGCTGTAAATGGCCAATTTCTGGAGAGGATCACGATCAGCCGGCTGTAAATGGACAATTTCTGGAGAGGATCAGTCCCTGCCGGCAGTAAATGGCCAATTTCTGAAGAGGATCAGTCCCTGCCTGCTGTAAATGGACAGTTACTAGGTAGGATCAGACTTTGCCGTCTGAAAATGGCCAGTTTCTGGAGAGGATCACGATCAGCCGGCTGTAAATGGCCAGATTCAGCTGCTCCGAATTTTAAACTACCAGGCGAACATAAAAATCAGCAAGCAACTCTGCTCCCATCACTTAATTCCCATAACGGTGCTTTTTTTTAGTTTAACTCAAAGTAGTCCGCGCCTCGCTCAAAAACAAGGTTGCTTTGAGTTTAACTCAAAGAGTGAGAGTTTCAGAATATTCGCAAAGCGCCTACTGATTTTTATGTTCGCCTGGTAGTTGAAAATTGAGAGCAGCTGAATTTGCCTATAAAATTGTGAAAATCGGGGCAAAAATTACAACAACTTACTCAGGCAACAACAATTGTTGTTGCCTCAATTAGTTGTTGTAATTTTTGCTCCGATTTGTATAGGCAAATTCAGCTCTCTCTATTTTAAACTACCAGGCGAACATAAATATGAGGAGGCAACTCTACGCCATTAGCGAATTCTCAAAATAGCGGCTGTTTTGAGTTTAACTCAAAGTATTCTGCGCTTCTCTCCAGGTAATGCTTTTTTTGAGTTTAACTCAAAATTTGTGAGTCTCGGAATATTTGCACAGCTGCCTTCTGATTTTTATGTTCGCCTGGTAGTTCAAGATTGAGAGGAGCTGAATTTGCCTACAAAATGTAAGAATCAGAGCAAAACCAACAACAACAATGACATATATTTGCCCCTTGTTGTTGCCTGAGTTAGTTGTTGTAGTTTTTGCCAGTTTTTGGACAGGATCAGTCTTTGCCGGCTGTAAATGGTAAGTTCCTGGAAAGGATCAGGCTTTGCCGGCTGTAATTGGCCAGTTTCTGGAGAGGATCAGTCTCTGCCGGCTATAAATGCCCAGTTTCTGGAGAGGATCAGTCTCTGCCGGCTGTAAATGCCCAGTTCCTGGACAGGATCAGGCCCTGCCGGCTGTAAATGGTAAGTTCCTGGACAGGATCAGGGTTGCCGGCTGTAATTGGCCAGTTTCTAGAGAGGATCAGTCTCTGCCGGCTATAAATGGCCAGTTTCTGGAGAGGATTAGTCTCTGCCGGCTATAAATGGCCAGTTTCTGGACAGGATCAGGCCCTGCCGGCTGTAAATGGACAATTTCTGGAGAGGATCAGTCCCTGCCGGCTATAAATGGCCAGTTTCTGGAGAGGATCAGTCTCTGCCGGCTGTAAATGGCCATTTTCTGGAGAGGATTAGGCACTGCCGACTGTAAATGGACAATTTCTGGAGAGGATCAGTCTCTGCCGGCTATAAATGGCCAGTTTCAGAGGAGGAGCAGGCCCTGCCACTTGAAAGTGGCCAGTTTCTGGAGAGGATTAGGCACTGCATTTACCAGCTGAAATTTCCATTAGCTGCGTATTTCATATCCTATACGCGTTATAACCACCCTAAAAGTATGCTACACTTTTTCATTTTCGTCTCTCACTTAATTCAGCCTAAAAGATGCACAAATATTTGATTAGAAGCCCCAAAAGTATGCACCTTTTTCCTTTCGTTTAGCAGCAGCTTAGCCAAGTTTCAAGATAGTTCCTATAGAGGGCGCTTAACAAAGAAATCAAACATAGAGGGCGCCAGGGAATGGTTCACAACTTTGCTATGCGAGCAAGCAGTGAAATGGTTTTAAACTCTGAGGTGTCCCCACCAAAGTTGCAAACCTTTTTGCTCTGCTACTTGCATTTTTCCAAGTTTCGAACCTTTTAGTGCTCAGAGCAAAGTAGTTTGAAACTTTGATGGGCCCCCCACCAAAATTTCAAACCTTTTTGCTCTGCTACTTGCCTTTTTCCAAGTTTTGAACCTTTTTGTGCTCAGAGCAAAGTTTCTAACCTATCACAGGCTTAAACCAGGCGGGGACTTGGCTACAATGTAATAATACTTCCCAACTTATTTCCAATTGGAATTATTTATTAAGTTAATAATGGAAAAGGGAAAAATGTTGCTTCATTTATTTATTTTCAAATTAACCAATTATATTCAATTTATGTTCAGCTTAGACAAGGAAACTAAATACATATTTAATTTTATATTGAAAGTAAGGTCGATCAAAGAAATATAAAAGTAAATTAATATGATATGATATATTTTAATTTTTAAGAAAATATAAAAGAAATATTTGTTGTATGAATATTAATTAAGAAGAATATTATATATATATTTCGTAATATAAATTGACTAAATAATATTTTTAAAAAGATAAAATGGGCAAGTAAAAAGGTTTTTGAAGAATAAAAATACCTTCGTCCAACTTTTATTGTGTTTTGAGTTCTTACGGAGCTTGGCGAAATATGTGTGAAAATCTTTTTATTTAAAATAAGTTCCGTTCGAGTACCTAGCCTTAACTTTGGAGATTTAACAAGGAAACAAAGACTTTTAATATCAATATTAATTTGAGTTTATCAGGCGTCTGGAATCTACAGACCTTAGTTGGCGAAATCTCAGCTCCTTTCCTTTTTTGCCTGCCATAAATTCAACTCTTTTCAGCGTGGCCAATCGATGGCATCAGATATTGGGCCGGGATATTGGATATATCATCGATTATGATGGGCAGGAGGAGGACCCATTAATAATAGAAATTATGGGGCGTTTACAAGAGGTTGTCGTGACAGTCGCCTGACATTTATGCAACTTTATGAGAAGGAGGACAGGACGACGAAAGGCGACAGGCGAAAGGGATGCGGATTCCTACCCCGACCGACTGACAAGTCTATCAATTTTTCACACACTCCTCAAGGCAGGGGCATTTTCCGAGCGATTAAAGGACCTCCTCAAGGGTTGAGTTCGATTTCCTTTTCGGGCATGCAAAATGCCCATCGGCTTCATTGCACAATTTTCATTTTCATTTTCGTTTTCATTATCATGTTCATTTTGATTTGCGCAATTGCAATTTTCCCTAACTCACTGCATATCGAATGCAATAATTTCTGACAATTTGCGAAATTTAAACGTCATGAATGGCCCCGACTGTCTTAAGTTACAACCCTTTGTTGCTCTTTTTTTTTGTGTCCTTGTATCGTTGTATCCTTGCTACCTTGTTTTTATTTGTAAGTTTGCATCTGCCATTGGGAGCGGAGCAAAGTTTTGACATTGACTTGCCTAAACGCTGTCCTTGAACCGCTCCGGTATCGGTTTCAAGTTCTGATATCTCCGATTCCCCCTGACTTTGTGTCCCGTCATCCGCCGCCGCTGACAGCTCAATCGGGACATTGTCTTGTGTCTTGGGCCCGAGAATGTGTCGCGTCATGCTCGGGCAGCCGCAACAACTAGGATGTCTAGGATGTGCCCAGGGATCCTTGAGATTTTCGATTTACATGACAGGACTTGGGACTTTGAGAGGTAACTACTTCCTTTTTTTAAGGACAAATCCACGGGAATCTCGCCCTCGGACAGATGTCAATCAAATGAAATTAACACATCGTCATTGAGGAAGGTTCTCCTCGGGCCGGACCGCGCCTGACCTGGCCTGGTTTCGGTTTCGATTAGCCGCTGGCTTTCCAGTTTTTCATTTTACCATTTTTCAATTTTCGCAGAGGTGGAAAACCATTTCCCAAGCTGGCCCTCCTCCCATTTACGGCTAAGTCGCATTAGCCGCTAATGTTTTGCTAGCGATTTTCGCTTTTCGCGATTATTGCGGCTGAATGCATTCTTCTGCATTTTTTTCACTGCCCCGCGGCTGGCATACCCGGTAATGGGATTACATAATATCATTAATCAGCCGAGTGAGAATCGAAATCGGAATCGGAATGCCATATGACATGTGCCACCTTCGTAATGGAGTGTAGGGGGTGCTTATCCTGGGAGAGGTACTTATGCCAGACACCCCCGAGTTCTGAGTCCTGTGTCCTGAAAGGACACGCGCTATGCCGCTGTAGCTATAATTACGTAATTAGCGATAGGGAATATGCCCAAAACCGATACCGATACCGATAGACAGACTGCACTGACCATCGCATATCGCGCACTAATTGCATTAAATTGTCCAGCACACAGCGAACAGATGGCCCCCTCGATAGCGTATCATCCCACACTGTCCCATCGAATACCATATCATCTCATCCCATCCGAGCCGAGCCGAACCGAACCGAACCGATGTCCTTTTCCGTTTTTATTGATATTTGCTTAGTCCTGCGTGCAAGTTGTCTCAACTATTTGTGTTTTATTTTCGATGCATTTTAATTGGAGGACATGCACCGCATTGTAATTTCTTAATTTCGTCCAGTGAGTCCAGTGAGGATGCAATCCTGGCCGGGGGTGGTATCATAGCCAAGTCCAACAAGGACCTGGAGGGGTGAGTTTGTCACGGATGTTTACCTAATTTTATTAGAGTCTGTACTTGATGGACAGCTATAGTTCATTCAATGATTGAGTTGTAATCGCAAATATTTGAAGTTTCTATAAGAGCTGAGCTAAGGCCGAAGTTACTAAAATTTGTGTATGCAAAAATCGATTTTAAATCGATTAGACTAGCAAATATTTACAGTTTCTATTAGAGTAGGGTTAATATCCAAGCTATCGATGTTTTTTGTAAGATCAAATTGATTTTAAATCAATTCTCAACGATGTTTTTCTATGATACTACTTAGTAACTGTTTTAGTTTCAAGTTTTAAGGCTTATTTTAAAATATATATTTAAAATTAGCATTCGAAGATATTTCTAGCTTTTTTTAGACCGTTAATAATTGTCAGAATTACATTTAAAATATTACTAACTAAGAGATTAGGTACTCATTCCCCTGTTCCCTGCTGCTGCTCCTGTTACTTTCCATCCCCGCTGACCATGGCAAAGTTTATTAAATACAAATTATTCAATAACAATAACAATAGCAGCAGCAAGGAGTCACGAGAGGGGCGCGCATCCTGCTCAGGTAATTGGCCAGGACATGCCAGCAGTTCATAAAATATGGAATATGGAAATTACCAATGCCAGGCACAGACACCTTGATTGACAACCGATCTTCACTCTGATCTGATCCGCCAGAGCCCCTCTCATAAATGATGTCTGCTCGAGTAAAAAATCGGAATTCATAAAGAAGAAAAAAAAGGAAACATTTCCCACGTAACCGAAGATGGCTGGAAAAAAACCTCGCACCCCCAGAAGAAAGGCGAATGGAGAAAGGAGAAAGCAATGTTGTTGCAACCATAGCTAACAAGCCTGTAATTACTCGCCGGCAAGATTGTTGCTGCCATGTAACACCTTAATGGACTTAACGTCAGCCAGGACGAGGAGTCCTGACACTCACAGTGTTACCCCCCCTGACTCGGGGCAGAAATTTGCATAAAAAATCCGTAGAACCGAGCAGAGGTGAGATGAAAAATGAATAATGAAAATCCGTGACCGTGCCGAGGCCGGGCTGAATCCTTTCGATCCTTTCGATGATATTTTGACATGACATCGTGGAAATATTTATTTGTCATCGCCTTGACAAAGGGATTAGGCGCAATCATATTTTACGGACACGGAAATCCATGTTTCCCGTTCTATCCCGTCCCGTCCCGGCATTAGCATAGGTCCAAGGATCAAATATTTTGACACCCAGTCGCAGTCCCAAGTTCCGAATGCCGGTATCCCGGAGCAGGACACAAAGACAGTTCAATTATGAGCACAAAGGGTTGAGGGTTCGAGTTGGAGACTCTGACCAGGCTTACGTAACCCAAAATCTGGAGTAAGTCGCTTAAGGAATATAATCTTCTTTCGTGGCCATCTGCCAGAGCCTGGTCTTTACCTTTCTTGGCTTTTTATCTCGAGTTCCCTATCGGAGTGTCCCTTAAATGCAGCAATTAACCTAAAGACTGCCTTCAAGGAGTCGCTAAAGGGAAGTCAGTCGAGCGCGGCGTCCAGGGCCTCTAAGTAGTTGCACTTCCGACAATTACCTGGCCAAGGAAACACCGAAAGGATCCGCGGGAGGGTGACTCCTCCAGCGGGGGAGTAATCGCAATCGTAATGATTGCGGTCGCATTTCTTTTCTCAGGGTCATAGCTGGCTAAGCACAAAGACTAGGCCTCCTCATCCTCGTTTGTACTTCCTTTAAAGGTGCTTCTCTTTCTATATTTATTTTCTACAATAATTTTTAGGTTGCTTTAATCTATTAATAAATATTTTAAAAGTTTCGAGAAATTACCAGAAAGTTTTTTGTTGCTTAAATATATTAATAAATATTTTAAAAGTTCCCAGAAATTACAAGAAAGTTCCGCCAGATTTTATAAAGTATTATTAAGTAACTGCAATCAATAGCGAATTCCAAAATCAAATTGAATCGAATCGGAGTCTCAGAACCCCCGCTCCTGGCCGAACTTCCACTTCCACTTCCTTTCTCCTTTTCTTTTTGGGAAAGGAATAGCCAAAAGGATACTAGCCGAGACGTCCGAGCGGCTCTAATCCCGGTAGCCATCGGCAGCTGCCTCGTCCTGCGTCCTGCGTCCTGCGTCCAACCACCGAAACACCAGAGTTGCTCTAATTTAGAGACGTCGCCGTCTTGGATAATTTTTGCGCAAGAAGTCGAGCCGAAATTGGGTTTAAAAATTGCAATTGAAAATTGAAATTGGCTCATCCTGGCAGGACGGTGAGTGGACGACGGATCCTTTGTTGAGGTCCGGCTGCCGGACTTTGGTCCTCGGGGTTCGGCACTTTCACGCTCCTTAGATCCGCACAGCGTGTGGAACGTGACAGGGACGGGGGGGACTAGGACTAGGAGAGAGGGTGGGCCCAGGACTCACCAAGGACGAGGACCCAAGCCAAAACAAAGCCAGAGGCCAATAAATCTGCTCAGAGATCGGCCACGCATCAAAAACTGACAGGCCGCCCTTTGTCCACGTCGAGAGCGCTCGAGTCTTTGGCAAATGTCCCAATTTGAATCGGATCCTGTCGCCCAGGGAGTGCCTCTGGCCCCGAAAAAAAGGATATTGATCTCGCCGTTGGATCATAAAATCGGAGGCGCCAATTGCGGTTCCAGAGCTGTGCCATCAAAGGATTCGGAGGGAGGCGGAAAGCAGCGGGAGTGAGGAGCCACCAGGGTCAGAGTCTATAAATTAACACGAGAAACTGGGGAATATTTAAAGGATTTGTATATTTTTAAGGGAGCATTTAGTAAAGGATATTTTTTTATAGTTTATTTAGAAGCTAATTATTTTTTAAATATTTGTAAGACCTTGTTATATTAAACAAAAGAAAGCATAAAGAATTTAATTAATATATGTACATATATTAAAACTAATAAGCCATTAAATATTCTCTATTTGTTGCAATTGTTTCCTTTTAAGGTTTTTTTATTTAAAATAATATATTCCCAAGAAATTAAACAATATAATCTTCAAATAAGATATATAACAATAAAGGCTTGCCTAAAAATTAATAAGTTTAAAATTAAGGTAGTAATCATTTAATATTCTCTATTTCTAGCAATTTTTTCCTGTTTAAGGATTTTTCTAAATATTATATTTTACCCTAGAAAATTATTTAAAATAATACTTAAATAATAAATATATATAAGAGCTTGCCCAAAAATTAATAATTACAAAATTAAGATAGTAATAAATACCTATAATAATTTTCCTATAATCCCCTAATAAATACTGCATAATAATTCCGTAAAAACATAGATTTATAAATCTATAAAAGTGTTTTCCCAGTCGTTAAAACTTTTGTGCAAAATCCCTCAGAAAACCCCAATGAAAACCCATAAAAAATCCGCATATATGAGGTCAACCACTGGTCATCCCTTTGGTCAGCTCTCGTTGGTCATCGCATCCTCCTCCCATTTCCTTTTTTTTTATTCAAACCAAAGACATCTTCATTTTGGTGTTCGGACAGGACTTTCTCCTTTTTAGCTCTCCCTGTTTTTTAAGTGGCCTGTTGAGATGGTGAGTGCTGCCTCCCATGCGGAAGGACACACCCAGCAATTAGGCAGCCGAGGATGGGCCCGATCTTCAGGACTTTCTTTCCTTGAGATCCTGCCATCCTTCGAGTGCGCAAAAGTGTCGCACATAAATTTTAATTAACTCTGTTTTTAATTGTTGCAAATTTATGTTCGAAGGCGCTCGCATTGCTCGGGGCTGTAGTCCTTGCAAATGGCAAACGAAAAAGGGATCGGCACTCGGATCCCTTTTCTATTTTTTTTTGCGGATGCGATTTCTGCTCTAAATTATTTGCAATAATTTCAGTCCACTTCCTCATCCACTTCCCCGGTCGGGAGCGGCGCATCCTTTTTTTGCAGCCTCCTTTGTTGTAATTTACTTCTGCTTGTTGGACGCTGCAGACATCTCCCGTCGCGCATCCTTGTATCTGTATCTCAGACTGCATCTGTATCTGTAGCTGTATCTGTGGCTGTGGCTGTAGCTGTAGCTGTATCTGCTCTTCATTATGGCATCCATTGTTTCCTTCTCCTTCGGCGCATCCTTTGGGCTCCGTGTGTTCCAGTTTGCCCTCCCTCCCTTCCCATTCTTATTATTATTATTATTTTTTCAGGGTCACATCTGAGTCTGAGGCTGCCTCTGAGGCTGAGTCTGCCTCTGAGGCTCTGAGGTTCCTTGCGAATCTCTCCGAAATTGTCTCGTATTTGACAGTTGACAGTTGGTCGACTTTTGAGTTGGAAAGTTATGAGCATAAACATGATATTTGCCAGGGGGCCCGTTATTGCCATTTTGCCATTGCTGCCTCTGATATCCTTTATGTTTCTGCCAACTCATGGCACTCACCGAAAATATATTATACTATACATAGAAAGGAAGGATTTCTAATGAGAGCGTAAAAAGTGATGGCATCAATTAATCATTTTCGCTTCATTTATGATTTAATGGCCTTTGGATTGTGGGTTCCGCAGCCGCAAAAAATTCGCTAATGAAGTCGCCGACTTTCCCCGCCTTTATCCCTTTTCCGATTTCCCTTTTTTGCAAAGCGCTTTCCCCTTTCCCCTTCTGGTTTATGCAAAACGCAAACAAAGCCGCGCGACAAACATTTGATACACTTTAAGCATTTCTCTCTCTCGAATCCCGAAATCAAATATCGATAAATTCCGCAAACAATGCCTGGATCGAGGCATTAATCACAGGCCGCGGCCATAAAGCAGCCCTATATCTGCATGCGAGTGCCGCAGAGAGAGAGAGAGTCCATTATAATATGTAAGGATAAGCATACATGCATGGAACAAGGACAAAACACATATGCAAAAGGGGAACAGGGCTGCGAAAAGGGGCAGAGATCGGATCAGAGAGGATCAAGTGGCTATATAATAATAATTTGCCAAGTTAATTATGTCTGTTTGGGATTAAAAGGAAATTCTAAAAATGTAAAATCAACAATAAGAATTCTTGAATTATTATAATCTTCTAGATAAGAAATAGGAATAATATTTTCCTCTTAAAAAATATCAAATTTAATCAAAGGGATTTTAATTTAGAGGGAAATGTAATTATAAATAAATGTATTACCAACATACAATATTTTGTAAAGGCTAAAATCTCTAAAATTAGAAATAGGAATATTATTTCCCTCTTAAAAAATATCAAAATTAATTAGGAGACACTTCTTCAAGGGGAAATGTAATTATAAATAAATGTATTACGAACAATAAATCCTTTTAAAGGCTAGACTCTTTTAAATAATAAAAAGGTAAACAGTTTCTCCTCTTTTTAAAAGTATATCCTAATTAGGACACACTTTTTAGAATGTAAATGCTCTTATACATTAATGTATTTAAAACATACACTATTTTGTAAGGGCTAGAATCTCTTTAATTACAAATAGGTGTACTATTCATTCTTTAAAACATATTAAAGTTAAATTTCAGACCCACATTAAGTTATAAAATCCTTAAAATAACAAATAAAAATATTATTTTTCCGCTTTAAATATATAAAATAAATATATAAGAAAAATTTTAAATATTAAAATCTTAAAAATAACAAAAAGGATTAAGGTTTCCCCTTTTAAAAATATAAAACTAAATCAAGACACACTTTATAGAAGTAAATACCATGCTATTTACAAATTTCCTTACCTTTTCTTTACCTTTTTTAATAATACAAATTACTATACATATAAAATAGTTCTATAAAGAGCTTAAGTTTCAAAAAATATGCCCAGATAAACAGCCTCTAAATCCCACAAATTATTTAATTAAATAAAATTATATTTTACAGTGTTCAAAACCCTTTCAAAACTAGCCAGAAAACTCGCTCATTCCCCGCGAGATTTGCAAAAAAGTGCCTCGCCTTTCAGCCACAGGCCATTGAGCAATGCAAATCTGTGTAGTCAGGATCGACACGATCGACAGGATCGACAGGATCTCTGGGACTGATCGAAATTCCAGGAGTGAGAGAGAGCGAGAGTGAAAGTCAAGTGGCTCTTGGCGACGCGCTCTGAGAGGGTAAAAAACAATGCCAGCGCCGGGCAATTTGCATGGCAAGGGTCCTTGGTCCCTGGTCCCTGGTCCTTGGTCTTTGGTCCTGTACCGGGCTTGAGCTCGTTAATTAAGCGTAAAATCGTCGCACACAAAACGCTGAAAACTCAAATTGAATTTGAGTGGTTTTCCTGCCATTCCTTATCCCATTTGCCTTGCATGTTTTATGTGTGTTTTCTTTCTAGTTTTTTGTGTGTTATTTTTTGTGTGTGTCCTCCTTGTAAACCGCAGAAAATGCGAGGATTATGGTAATTTATCGAAGACAAATCGGGATGCTCGTTAAATCATATTAATCAACAAGGAATCGCTCTATATACCCTTTTTTTCTCTCTTTTCAAGGAAACTAACTCAAAAACTCATTTAATCCTTTTGTGCGGCTATGTAAACAGCGATAACTCAATGCCAAAGGATCTGGCAGAGAATTAGGGACAAAAACCCAGAGAAAGGGGTTGCCAAAAAGAGTTGAAAAGTTGAGGAAAAATTCGCAATCGCAATCGCAGTGGAACGAGGCAATCAATTAACTAACCCCTTGCAGCCTGCAGCCTTTGAAGAAGATCTACAAAACCAAACAACTTTCACCGCAAAAAAAAAGGAAGAAAGGATAAAAGCGGAAAGGATAACGTGCGAAATATAGGATGCTTCGCAAATGAAGAGATTAAGCAGAAAGGATGAAGGATGGGCAGGGAAAGCAGATCCTAGACGAGAGATCATCCACTAGATAACCGCAGGGAGATGATGGTCACGGATACTTTGAGTTATCGCCGGCTGGGACTGGGGCTGAGTGATCCGAGTCCGTCACTTGAACACCACTTAGTACATCACTTGAGGATCGAATCACTCAGTCAGGGAGGGAGACAGATCACTTCACCGGCTGCCCAGCTGGTCAAGGGGCTAAGGATAACCTCGCCTCTCACACACATCTGTGGGCAGTTATCCTTGATCTTGTCATCGGTAAATCGATCTAAGTTAGACTCCTTGTACATCTCTTTATACTTGTATAGATTTCCATATTTTAAATATAGTTTGTGGAATATTAAACAAATTTTTAGGCTGCTCTTGCAGGCGATTTATAAATATTTATATAGATTTCTATATTATTTCTTAAGCTGCTCTTGAATTTATAAATATTTATTTAGTTCCTATAAATTAAATAGAGTTTGTGGTAAGGAAAATCATACTTTAAACTTATATTCCAAGGGATAACGTGGGAGTTTTCCCCCTTCAACTTTTCAATTTAACATTTCCACAAAGGAAGTTAGATAAAACCTGATAACTCGATAATGATCACACTCTAGAGCCTACAGAAACTTTTCCTCTAGCTTAATGCGAACAACTGTCACTCCGGCAGGACTTTCATAACGTTTTTCTAATGCCTCAGAAAGGAAGTGGCGAAGGTTTTCAATTAAAAAAAAACGAAATATAAATTGCATTTGTGGCTGCTAAAGAGCCGCAATTAATACGGCCAGGAAGTGAGCAAACCTGGCTAATTAGCCCGGGGCTTCCCCTCTATTTTTGTTGTTAATAACTCCTGTCCTGGCCAGCAAGTGCGGCGGCCAGAGCCTGTTGCGGCATTCAAATGAGGGAAAAGGGGGAAAGACAAGGGAAGCGGACTTCCTTTGAGGGAGGGAGGAAGGAAGCAAGGAAGTCGGGCGCTGGCCGATAGACATCTAGATGTCATTCTCGTGAGCTGGTGCACTGGATGAGTGGCTCCGAGCCGGGGGAAACTGTGGGAAAGGATGGGTTTTAGACGAAATTAAGAAAAAAATACATTCCCTGTGCAAATTGTGGTAAATGAAGATCAGGGAAGGGTCAACAAATCAAAATGTTATAAGGAAAGCATGAGAATTTGGTAAAAAGGGATAGGATTTTAAGAGAAGGAAGTAGTTATTTATTATTAATAATATAAATGATTAAAATATGGTTTTTCGTCAAAAAGAATATTTATTTGCTTACAAACGGGTCACTTTATAATAAGAAGGTAGCAGTTATTTATTAATTGATTACAATATGGGTTTTAAAAGCAGTGAAAGACAGAAAAGTGATATTTTTTTTAAAAGATTTAAATAAGGTTTACATAAATATGTCTAATGTATTATTTAACTACAGTTTTTATTACAAAAAAAAAAGGTTTTCAAGGGATATTGTTATTACCATTTAATTATAGCCAAGATCCAACTTTAATTTCCTTCAAATAAACATATTATTATATAAAACTGTTTGTACAATTATATAAAAATATTATTTATACTAAGAAGGGGGTATTTATCTAAAAATATTAATGTATATTATTAAAATATATTGTTGAATACCAAAGAAATATAGAAAATGTGATGGTATTAATACCAATTATTTATAGACAAGATCTAGCTTTAATTTTCTTCAATAATTAATATTGTTTGCTTACAAAACGCTCACTTTATACTAAGAAAGGAGTAGTTATTTAGAAATAGTATAACATAAAATTAAAATCGTTTTTTTATAAGCAGAAATAGATAGAAAAACTAATATTTTAAATACTAAATAACTATAGCTAATATCTAGCTTTAATTTTCTTCAAAAATAAATAATATTTGTTTACAAAAAACGTTGACTTTTATCCAAGAAAATCTCATTAGCTTCATAAGTATTTCAAGACTTTTTTCCCTTAAGAAAAGCTAGCAACTAGAAGATACTTTCAAGCAGAAGATACTTGCCGCTGGAAGATGCTTCTGGGAGAGAGAGAAACCTCCGAGAAGAAGAGAGAGTTCTCCCAGCTGGAGAGAGAGAGTGAGACTGAGGGCAGAGAGTGTCCTTCTGCCCACGAGGGCTGCGCTTGCGCAACAACCCCTAACTCCTGGCAATATCTTCGGTAACCTTCGGCAACCATCGGCAACCCCCGGCTCCTGGCTCCTGACTCCTCGCTCCCGGCTGTGTCTCCTGGCTATAAAACACCGCCGCCGCCCCGGACCGCTTCAGTTTGTCAGCCAGAGCCGTCGAGAGCGGACACAGAGTCCACACACAGCCCACATTCCCTTTTTTTTTCCGAGAGAGTAACCATCGATCCACACCATGCTCAAGTGGACAGCCTCGGCGCAGCGCCTGAACGAGATGCAGCAGGAGCAGGAGCAGAAGCAGGAGGAGCAGGGCCAGCAGCGGCAGAGGAGGAGACAGCGGCGCCACCGCCGGGCCACCATAGCCAACAAGGAGAACGTGCCCGACTGGAATGGCTACACCTCCACGCCGCTCCCTCTGGGGCTTCCCCTGCCCGGTGCGCGCCTGCGCAACAGTCCTTTGGTCCTGGCCCCACTCAGCGATATCCGGAATGTCACCCCGGAGGCGCACCACCATCAGCAGCCGGAGCGCGTCCAGAGCGTGAGGTATGCCACCACCCTGCCACGCTTCGCGGAGGACTACTCGCCCAATGGGCTCCTCCTGCCCTCGGGTCAGCACTTGGCTCTAAGGGGACTGGCGCCACTGGATCCCTTCCTGGGACAACCACGCTACATGGTGAGGGAGACCAAGCGCAAGCTGGACGCCGATCTGCTGGCCACCATGGAGGAGACACCACTGCCGGCTAAGGCTCCGACTCCATCGCCCACTCCAGCTCCGGCTCCGGCTCCGGCTCCCGTACGCCCCATCACCCCGCAGCCCGCCTCCACGCAGATGGGCGACCAGACGCTGGACCGGCTCATAGACGCCATCCTGGACTCGGCCTGCAAGGCCAAGGATGGCAGCGCCAAGAAGAAGCCGCGCCGCTGCCGCTCCACCTTCAATCTGCGCCGCCGTACCCTAGTCAAGCAGCAGCTGGACGCGGACTGTGCTCGCCCGGAGGTCCTGTCACCCTCCTATGCCCCCGGCGATGATCCGGCCAGCGATCTGAGCTTTGGCCTGATGCCCATAATGCCACTGGCCATGGCCACACCGGAGCCGGCCTCGCCGCTGGTGAGGATCCCCCATCAGATGCTCGTCCAGCTGCCCACGCCAAAGGTCGCCTCAGTCGGGGACAACACCTTCTGCCTGGAGACTCCGGTGAGGAGTCTGAAGAGGAGCCGTGGCGCCGTCAAGGAGGTGAAGGAGTCGCCCCTCAAGCGCTTCAAGGTCGACGAGCGCAACTACTTCGAGGTGGGACTGGCCCTGCCCTCGTCCATATACGTCTAGGAGCCAGAGGTCCTGGAAGAAGAGAAGGAGAGAAGAAGAAGAAGAAGGAGGAGAAGCCTGCTGACAAACGGGGGGAAAACGCTTAACTATGACGCTTAACTAGTTCCTAAGGCCACCGACTACACCCTAGACTTGATCCTGTACATAGTCCATCCCTTTAGTTAATCGAATTATTTATTTTTAGCATTTAATTTACACTCTTTTTTTTGACGCTGCTGTTATGTAGTTTTTGTGTACTCACCTTTTTTTTCCATTATTTAATTTTAACAATTATTTATTTATTAGTAAATTAAGAGAACTATATATAGCTATAAACCCTTTTTTTTATAACAAAATAAATGCAAAGAAATCAAAACTAAGGTTTTTCTGAATGGGGATTTGGGAGGAAACGCTTTTAAATATAATTTAAAAGAGAATTATAATACCAAAATGGGGATATTAAAGGATGTTGTTGGAGCAGTTTCTTATATCTCTATTATATATTCTAGATAAAAAATTGGGCATTTTAGTAAAGCTGCAAAAGAATCGAAACTTTCGATATTTTGATACCCAAAAATCGATATTAAATCGAATATTATCGATGTTGGTGAGGATAGATGCAGGAGTCCTTTTATACATATTTCTCCTATATATCTTTGCTAACCTAATTTAATTGAAAAATGCCTTAATTTAATTTAAAAGCTTACACTTTATAATAAAGCTTAAAAATAATAGAAGTCTTTGATATTTTTTTGTATGCAAACATCGATTTTTAATCGATGAACACAGATTTATTTAATCTATACATTATAGAACCCAACAGATCTTAGATATTTTTATTATCTTATTATTTACACTCTATAAATATCTATAATATTACAAAATTTATCGTTCAGCTCCAAAAGAAACAAAGCTTTGCAAAAATCGATTTATAATCGATTAAAATAGTTGTCATCCACCTCTACTAAATATATATTTTCTATATTTACAATTGAAAAAATTCCAATAACATTTCGTAATAACAAAAATGATTGTTTCTCGTGTAAAAATATTAAATAAAACAAGGACATAATCCTTGTTTCAAAGGAGAAACATCTGCGGTCACCTGGTCCTTGTCTATGCAATATCCTAGCTCGTGTCCTGTGGCTGGGCATATATTTACACAGTTGCTTGACCAACCGATTTGCTTTGCTTTTGCAGGCGACCAAAACAAACAAGGCAACAAGCAGACAGACAGGTTGAATAGCCGGCGGACACAGGTACGAGCCAGGATCAAGACAACGCCCCCGTCGCGATGAGCCGGCAGATACCAAATACAGATACAACAGCTGGTAGCGCGTGGATACGAAGATACAAGGAGAGAAAGGAGAAACACAGCCTCAGCAGAGATGCAGAGTTGGCTGCTTTCTGAAATATATATATATAATTTATAGTTTATCTACTTATTACAGATATTTAAATTAAGCCTTTTTGCTTTTAGCAGGGCTTAGTAAATATGATACAGGGATTTTATGGAAGGACTCTTAAAATATACCTACCCTTCGGAGGCTTTTGTTTGTCAGTTTTAAAGCTTAAGGTAACTCAACCGCGTAATGCTGTGAATAGGGGTTTTTATAAATTATAAGCTTCTTTTGTTACTTTAGTTTGGTTAAACATTATCATAAATTATGAATAGTTCAAATGTTTAGGCTCAGAACAAAGCGAAAAAGAATTGGAAATATTATCAGTATCTTAGGTGAAATGTAAGAAAGAATATATATTTTCTACTGCCAAAATCTGGCTAGTTTCCATAGCCAGGATCATCACTGAGGGAAGCAGGAGGACACTTGTTAACACTTTGACGCCCTCGCACACGCTTTTGGCACCGTAATTCGATTTGAGTGCGGTATGGCTGCCAAAGGATACGGGAGATACAGCAGATATGTGTTATGTAGGTTTGCAGGAGAAGGTAGAAAGGCAGTGAGACAGAAAGGCAGAAAGACAGGAAGGTAGAAAGGCGGAAGGAACCCGCTTAATCCCTCCAGATCCCATCCGATCCGATCCGATCCGATGCGATCCTGCAACCTGTCATCGCATCGCACATTCCTGTGGGCTTGTCCCTAATTTGTAGACCATTTAGACTATGCGATGTGCGATGCCGATAGATAATTGAATTATTTTTTATTGTTCATATTTCCTGGCTGCGCTTCCCCGTATTCCCCGCTGGCTGCACTTGCTGGGTTGGGATCGGGAGAGGGATCTCCAGCCAGCTGTGCTCACCCGCATCGTTAGACCAATTTCCTAATGTCGCCAGCTCGGGTCACGCCCCTTAACCCTTCGTTTTCGTTTACCTTTGCCTCTGCATTTGCATTTCTTGGCCCCGCTTCCGTCTTCTTCGGTTCCTGCCTCTGCGTGTCACTTGGTTAATCGATAAAAATTTAATTAATTGCTTTTACAAGTGATAAAAACAAGAAAGAAGCGACGGTGAGGACAGGATGGGCTGGGCACCAGTTATGGGGGCTCCTCTTGGCGGGTGAGGAAACTGGTCACAGCTGACGGGGCACGGGAAAAGGGTTACTGGTTACGGGAGACTGGGAAATGGAGTATTGGAAGGAGATCTGGCCACTGGGGGTAAGAAAATATACAAAATTCGTTAGTAGAAGGCTTTTCCTGAGCTGGTAACTAATAAAAGATTATTTTAGCTTTTGATTTTCAGGAAAATCAAAAGAAAATATCCCAAAAAGTAGCTCTTAGGTATGAGAAAAATTATTCCTAAGAATATAAGGAATGCTAAAACCAAACATTGATTAATCAATAATCTGTTATCGATAAATATTCAATTAAGGCGATTATTCGTACTTTCTTAAAGAATATATCCTGGGGCAAAGATATGTTCCATTTTACCAATATAACTCAAGCTTAAATAATTCCTTTATTAATATATATATCACAAAGATCCTTTTTAATTAATCTAAAAAAACCCATTGACTTATCGATAGGTAATACCTTATCATCGATTTATTTTTCAATATCAAAATCACACATCTTGCATCTTATAGTTTTTAACGAATATAATTAGTGTTTATCATTGATTCAATATCAAATCAAAATAACCCCAAACCATTGGAGCTTCTTTTTATTAATCTAAAATAAAAAACATTGACTTATCCATATACAATTTTCCATTTTATCGATTTCTTTTCATTTTCAAAATTACACATCTTGCATCTTATAACAAATATAATTTGTGTTTATCCTTAATATAATTAAACCAAAACTCATATATATATATATATAAGTACAATAATAAACCCCGATTTCTGACAGTTCGTCCCTGCCTTCGGCGATCCTTCATTATGCAGTTTAGTTAATCAACAGCTGGCCGCAAAAAGGAGGAAGTGCTGCGGCTGAAAAGGATTCCGAGCTCGGGGGCAGGACCAGATTTCGCCAGATGCATCGGCATTCGCGAATCCTTCGTCTCGCGTTCTGGTTTTCATTTTCATTATTATTATTTGCGAATCCCTTGATTGACAAACAAGACGTGGCTGCCAACGCCGCGGGCGAAATTCTTTTTGGGATTTGAGGAAACCTTCTTGCGGAGTCGGCGGAGTCGGAGTCGGAGCCTGAGTCCTTAACTCGCGAATCAAATTGTTTTCGCACTTGGCCTCGGGGCAAGAAACTTTCTTTCTTCCTGCGGCAAGCTGCAAGTCGCGAGGAGAAAAAAAAAGAAAAATAAAAAAGGGAGAAGACTGCAGCCAAAAGCTGGTAAGCCGGCTTAGGCCACATTTGCGTCCTGGCAGGATACTCCGCTCGGATGGAGGCCTCTTCCCCGGTCCGGTGTCTCTGTCAGTGAGTGTGTTCCCAATAATTGCCAAATATTATGCAAACAATGGGCATCCAAATTGAAATCCCCGCTCTCCGCGCCGCGTGTGGCATCGCGCTGGCATTAATATTTAAATCCCGGCATCCCGGCAAGGGTGGCTCTCTCCTCTCCTCTCCTAATTATAATTCATTTTCCAGCGCGAGCCCCGAGAGCTGCTGCAATCTGTTAATGATAAACAAATTTTCCACTGCAATCCGTACAGCGGCGACAAATACAAAAAAAAAACCCAAACGGATGCTGGAGTGAAAGGGTTGCAACATTTTGTTGCAACGCCGCATGCGTGTTGCTGTCGCCGCCGGCGAATTATATTTAAATGGAGAAAAAAAAGCGAAATGAATTTTGCAAGTCCCTTAATTAGCTTAGCGATCGCAATCGCCATCGGAAACGGAATCGGAATAGGAATCGCATCCATCCCGATCCGACCCCGATCCGATGAAGTGGCCGCCGCCCGGAAAGTGCGAAAGTCAAGAGTGCGGGACAGCGCTGCACAGCGCAAAAAAATTTGCATGTTTTGTGTTAATCGATTCGATTTGTTGCCAGTCAGGTATCAAAATAAATACTTAGAGGTAGCTAGGTGGGTTTGGAAGGGTATAATATATGTGGAAGGTATATACGATATTGTTTCAAATATATTTTTGCATTTCTTAAAGGGTTTCATAAGGCTTTAGAATATTTTTCACTAATGTTTTGGCTTATTTAATAAAAGTAACTACTATTTTCTCATTAAAAATATTTATAAATATGATTTTAAGGTGTGAATGTAAAAAATAGAGTGATGAACTATCGTTAGTACAAATCCTTACAAATTATTTATGTTTAGAATAAAAAGTATACTCAATTCTTCAACTTTCCCCATGTCAGCTTCTACAAAGACGGTCTGCTAGCTTCAAGGCACATATAACGGTGCTGCATTCCGTGCGGTTAAGCTTTGAAAGTATTTGAAACTTGAATTCCTTGGGATTTGTATGGATTACTAGCTAGCAAATTAAATAGATTTATATTAGAAAACAATATTTATGCATTAAGGAGATAGTTTTAAGTACTTAAATTTGAAATTTGATTAATTTAAAGAGATTTGATAGAAAAATAATATATGTGCCTTAAGGGGTTATTTATTTTCTTGAAATTTACGAATATAGAACACAGATATATGTACATATATAAGTTTTAAGGGTTAATTGTGTTATTTATATATTTAGAATGCATGAAATTATATGAATTTAATGTCATCAAGTTGGAAAAGTAATATATTTATACGAAACCCAAGAAAATAGCTTTATAGACCAACTGTACTTGTGCTCTAGTTTCCCTTCATTTCGCGCAGTGCAACGATGAGTGGGCAGAATGCGGAATGAGCGATCGGCGGATGACGGCGCAGTTCCGCCGGAGTGACAGTTGGCCGAGTGCCGCTGCCGCTGCCGCGTGTGTGCATTATGCTATATGCTACATGCTATATGCTATATGCTATATGGATGTGCAACTGCCTCCTGCCATATGCCACGTGCCGCGACGTGCAACGTCACAGTGTTGCCGCAGGTCAAAGAGTCATGCAAATTTCGCAGCCCAAAAACTAATGATGCCACTGGAAGCTTTTTGGACAGGGACAGGGGCAGGACGTGCCACCCCGTTGTAAGAATGGTTACAATGCATCTGCGAGGCGGCGCAAGGCGATGCGATGTTGCAATGTTGCACGTTGCACGTTGCTCGTTGCACGCGCTCCACACAAAAAGGGGGTGACTTGTGCGCGACGCCGTCGCATACGCTTACAAGCGACAAACAATAAAAAATGAGAAACGAAGAGGAGAGGACTTGAAAAAACGCTTCCGGGCGATTACACGCGTGCCACAGTTTGCTTGCTTCCCTCTTCTATTTGGGTGAAAATTTACATTTTTTCCGGCGGCTGTTGCTTATGAAAAACAAATATGTCGAGTGCGGAGTGAAGGGAAAGTCCTGGAAAATGCTACTCCGTTGCCGTTGCCGTTCCCGTTGCCGCTGCCCTTTCCCGTATTTGTTGTTGCTGCGCAGTGAAGTGGACAAGCGGCGTTCCGAGCTTAAACGTTTTGTAAATCGCTGACATTTGCCTGTCACTTTGTCAGCCAGACAGCCAGTCAGCCAGTCAGTCGGGAATATATCACACTGAGGCTAAGGGGAGGGGGCGTGGCAGTGCGACACATATTTTTTAACGGTCCCCTTTTGCCAGAGCTGCCATCCATCCCGATGCCCGCTGATTGACAGGATTCGCACTTGACTTGCTGCGCAGGCGCGCATTAGCAGCGCCAAAGCAGCGAAAAAGCAGAGCAGCAGAGCTCGTCCGAAATCGGAACGGCAATCGAAACCGGCCGGGTCCGGGTCCAACAGGATCACCATTCCTTCCCCCTTGAGTCGCACTAATCGCCTAATGAAGCCAAAGCACTTTTATTTATTTATTCATTTTTTTCGCTTTATTCGCTTTACTCGTTCCTGTTTCGCGTTTGCTAAGTACATGCGGCTTTGGGTGCGATAAGGCACAGTGGTACAAGATTAGAGTTTGGTCACATAAAAACAAGGTATTTAATTTATGTATGAAATGTAATGCAATATATTAAAATAAAATGTCAAAAAATGAATATCTATAAGAATATACAAAACATTAGTTTTTATTTGGAATTTCAGTTAATGAAAAATATAGGAACTTTTGTTTGTTTAAATATTTATGCATATATTTAAATCATTCCACTCTGTAAATAAAATAATAGAAAAAAGCTGTGAAATAATTTTTAATAAAAATAGTAAATACAGATAGAACAAAAAAAGTTTTGTTAATTTAACAAATTAACAAAAATAAGAAAGCACAAGCTCGCCATACTTGCTCGCGACCCACTGTGCAGCCCACTCGAGGTCTGCCTCCCGCTCTCCTTTTTTGCTCTCTCGCCTTGGCCTCTTTGTATGCTTCCTCGCGCTCTCGCCAGCTCCGCTTTCGGAGGGTAACGAAAGCAACTTTCGGCGCTAAGCCGTGCATCGCACTGCGACAGGGGTGAGAGTGAGAGTGAGAGGAGGAAGGAGGTGGCCCGCGGGTAATGCAGATTTCTATCTGATGGGCAAACAAAAACCGCAGTGGGTGCAGACTAGTGCCGAAGCACACCACCACCATTCGCCTGCCCCGACTGCCGGAA
Source organism: Drosophila lacteicornis (assembly GCA_008044355.1). Classification (NCBI taxonomy): domain Eukaryota; kingdom Metazoa; phylum Arthropoda; class Insecta; order Diptera; family Drosophilidae; genus Drosophila; species Drosophila lacteicornis. Next base: position 21,768 of record VNKF01013023.1, read on the forward strand.
TTAGTAGGGGAAAAAGTGGGTTGGTGGCCGTGCAACGTCATTGGCAAAACAAAGGCCCGGCGTCGTTTATGTTAATTTATGTGCTATTAAAAGCGGCGCGGGGCACTTAACTCGTCACTGCCCCGGGCGCTGCTCTATATGGCAAATATGTACGTATACGTACGTGTGTCCATTGATTGGACGCACGTGACGCGGCCGGACGCCGAAGGATCTCGGAGCGGACGAACGATCCAGGACGAAACTAAGCCGGCCAAAGCTGTCAGCGACTCAGTTTCCGCGTTATCGAGTGTTTGAATATTTTTTTCGTTGTATTTTTATCACAGGAAGTCACACAGTCGTCGTCACTGGATCCGGGTTGGCGGGGCTCTTCAACGGGATTAACTCGGCGAATGGGATTAATTCGAAATGCCACGTAAATTAAACATTACGAATGTGCATTTATTTATATTTTATTTATATTTATATTGTTTGAGAAATGCAGGCTCTTTTTAAGCCCTAGATGTTTTTTATTTTGGTTTAAAAATTTAAAATATTATTTCTTTTATACATTTTATTAAGAAAATAAACTTAAATATATTTACAATTATTAAGTATTTATTATTAGTTCAAATTGTGGTTTTAAATACCAAACTCTAAAGTATACTTCATTCACTACACTTATTACCGCTTCCTTTGCCTTAAAATTCCCAAGTGTAAATTTGTGGCAACCAATCTGAGGTAATAGCTTTGTATATTTCACTATTTTACTAACAGCAAGTTTTCCTAATTACTTAGTGCCTGTATCATTGCCATAATTAAATTAGAGGATTAGTATAATTTATAATAAAACACTTATCATAGCTGTCAACTCGCCAAGTCACAGCTTAACTATTATACTAACTATATTTGCTGTCGACTCACCAAGTGAGAGCTTGCCTTGCCGCAACCTTCACATACTTGAGCTCTTACCGATTTCTATATAGTATATAGTATATCCGAGACCCCGCTCTAAATGCCAAATTCCCCCTTAATCCATTCGTTTGCCGTTAATGAGGTGGCGAGATTGATTTAGCCGCCGTGACAAATTAAACTGCGCTCGCTTAATGAGCTGCCAAGGGCTTCGGCTTCGGCTTCCCCCGGGTGAAAAGTGACGCTGGAAATGCGCTGAAAAACTGCTGAAAAGCCGCACACAAAAGGCCGCAACAAAAACGATTTTTCTTACATTGGAAATTATAAAAAAGTAGACAAAAAAAAACACCAAATGCGCCGAAAAGTGCACAAAAAAAATAGATTTTTTTGGGTGTGTGAATCAACCACAGCAAACCCCTTGCTAAACTTGCTCACGTCGAGGGTTTGTTTTTCCTTTCTTCACAAGACAAACAAAGCATTTTTCCCATTTATTCAGCCTTTTTCTTTTTTTGGGTGAAAAGTGTGCAAATGAAGCGTTGATAAAATGCGTTTGTTTTTTGGCAAAAGTCCCAAGACGACGGCGCCCAAGATGCGCGGAAATTCGATCATAGATCATCCGATCCCATGGCATCCCACCCCGTCTTAAAAAACGCAGAGAAGAAAAGAAAAGAAAGCAGCTGTGGGCTGCGATCATTTGCTAATTGCTGTCAAAAGTTCTTAAGCCATGTAACAAATGTGCATTGCGAAATTATTTATACGAATTTAATGACTCTCATTTGCGGGGAGATGGGACACAAAGGAGATCTCTTTACGGAAGAGTGAAGAAAGTAAAGAAAATTAGATGGAGAATGACGAAATTTTCCCACTAAAAGTTGAGGTATATATAAAATGAAAATTTATAAGGATATTTTGTTAGTTTTATAAATAAATATATGGTTATGTATATAATATAAGGGAGCTATATTTCAGGTTATCCTTTTTAATAACTATTTTGGAGCAAAAGCCTTTTAAAAAAAAAAAACAAAGTTATTAAAAAAGTTATTTAAACTCTTAAAGGAAATGTAAAGATTTTTATTAAGAATATAAGTTGAAGAAACCCTTAAAAATGGATGGCTCCTTTACTTTAAAAATGTATTTAAATTTTAGTTGGGTTTACCTGATATTTTAGTGACTTTTAAGTAATATATTATATTAAAATCCATTTATTAAATCTCTCTTTGTAACCTAAAAATGTTTAATTAATTCCTGATAATTATTACATAATTTCCCCTTGTGATCCTTTGACCAAAGATATGCTATCCCCTATCACTGTACTAATACCTCCAGATAAAATCAGAGCAGAGATCCATGCAGACTGGATTTGCCTAACAATCGATTAATTGGCTATTATGTGTGGTCAGCAGCCTCCCCGATCTAGCCATAGATCATCTAACCCAGACAGCAGCTGCTGGTTGATTACAGGGAATGGTCCCTGTACCGGACTAATTGCATTGAGTGGACAGTCAACGCCCAGCTTTCGGGACTCGGGTCGTGGGTCGGGATACATCATATATGGGCTATCGGTGCTAATCTAAAACGTTGCCTGTTACACTTTTATTCCTTTTAAGTGTGTGGTGTGTGGTATGTGGTGTGTGTGGGCATTCAACAAAACAAACGCAGGACCAAGGACCAAGGACACGGACACGTGGCCAGCGAGGGCGGTGGGAATGGCTAGCTGGCAAGGGTAGCAAGGACATGCTGGCCAGGCCGGGCCGGCCGAGTGACCGCAACAATGGTCGCGTTTAATTACAGTTATTGTCGCACCCTTCGCCTCACATTTGCATTTACATTTGCGTTTCCATTGCCGCATTCTCAAATATTTCCACCTTCGGCACGTGGTGCAATTGTGCACTGTAAAAAATCAGGGTAATTAAGCCCAAGGCCTGTGCTTTAATAACTTAAATAATTTTTATATAAAGATAAGTAATTTAAGAGGTCAAGCTATGACCTTCAAGACTCCCAAAAAAGCTTTGTTTTATTTTAAGGCCTTGCAGGTTCGCAAGTCAGCAAGTTTCTTTGCCTAGCCTCTGCCAGCACACGGACAGTATACGCGCCAGGCTTACATGCTACCGTATGCTGAATTTAAAGCTAAATCTATCGTAAAATAATTATTTTTTAAGTCAAAGACATTTGTTAACCCCTGAAAAATATCTTAAATATTTTTTATTCCCATATTTAACAATGTATTATTTATTTATTAATTAAGTACACACATAAATGCAATACTAAAATGTCAATCTATTAATATTATAATTATTACTAAGAAATGTGTGCCAGAAACTTTGCGTTTTAAAATTTATGAAACTTTCTCTTAATAAACTTCCTTTAGTACGCCATCTTAAACATGCTTTTCTTTTCCCTCTTTAATAATAAAATTTATTATTACTATACATTTTCTCCCAGTGCCCTGGACAGTGGGCCACATGCGTAGTTAGCATAGCAGTTGGGCCCCTCAAGTTACCCCCAGAAAGTTACAGCCGCGACAATTGCGCATTCTTTGGAAAGTGCCGAGCGTTTTACCTCTGTTTTTAATTTCTCTACGGCCTGCGCTCAGCCAGCAATGAAATTTATGTAAATTAAATTAAAATTAAAAAAGCAAGAAGTAAACTAAGAACAAAGCTAAGCTTAACAAGCGTAACGAGTAAGTGGGCGCGACATATGGCCAAAAGATCGCCGCGGCGAGCAATTGTGTGGATGAGTTAGAGCCCAAAACTCGCATAAATTTCAAGCAGCGTCGCCTGTCAGCGCTCCTTAAGTGGGTAGTTCTCCTCCGCGGAATAGTACACCTTTATAGATCGTGGCCAGAACCCTTCCTGGGCGACACTTGAGATAAGGATCGGGACCAACTGACACGCCCGACCATTGACTTTGACTCGGAGTCGGATCCTGACAGCCAGCAGCGATCATCGCTGGAATATGTGAACAAGGATCTGCGTAATGTGAGCCTGGAGTTCAGACTTCAACTTGATGGATATTCATAGCACGAACTGATATCAATCTTATAATGAAATCTATATTTGTGAATCGAGAAAGAGATCTTTTAAACGACCTAAAGGTTTCTTAAAGGTTGCTTAAAGGTTCCTTAAAGGTTGCTTCAAGATTCCTTAAAGGTTTCTTAAAGGTTCCTTAAAGGTTCCTCAAAGATTCCTTAAGTAATTGATCCAGCTCATTTTATGCCAAGTTTTGGTATCATTCTTCCTCAAAAAAATATGAAAAAGGTTATCCCTTTAAACTGAACTCCTCGGAGGTTTTATGACATATATTTTCAACAGCAATCTTCATCATTAAGGACACTGGCATGCGCCTCTAGGAAACCACAACAAATTTGGACAGAAGTGGTCATAAAACCCTGTTCTTCAGTTATCCAGTTTTTATCACCGCTCAATATCCAGCAGAGCGGGCACCTACAACCGTGTGAAACCCTTTTCCGTGTCCGTGTCCTGTCCGTGTCCAACTAAATTACCTCTGTTCAATGTGTTATGAATATTTTTTCCGGAGCCCTATATAGCAACGCAATCATCGGGACAGAGGCATCATCAGAGAGATCGACATTTATGGCGCATAAATTTACCTCACTTTCCCCGCACACTCTCTCCCCGAAATTTCTCCAATATAGAGAATCCTGGCCAGGCCAATTAAGTGCATCGAATCGGAGCCCGGGATTCGTCACAGGCTGACAGGGATTGCGAAAATTTAAATACGGAACATTGCTGAGGAATCCGGGGTGGACTGCCCCTGAGTGTCATCAAAACAATGTTTGCCAGCTAGTTTATGAGCTGCGCCTCATTTTCATTCGCATTTCCCATTTTCATTTCCCATTTCCCAGCCGCATTTTGCATGTCACCTTTTCCATTTCGCAATGCCTCTACCTTTTTTCAATTTCACATTAATTTCTTTTCAATGCCCGATCCCGATGGCCGCTGCCATCCCCCAGTGCCAATGCCAATGTCAATTTCCAATGCAGAATTATGCAAAAATATTGACCGCAGCGAAATGTCCACAAAAAAGTGGGAAAAGCCTCGTAAAAAGTGAGACGAGAGTGTTTGCTTAATTTTGGGAGGGTTTTCATCGAGATCGGACTCGGATCGGGGGTCATAAAAAATGGATGGAAAACTGGAGGATAGAAACCAACAAGCCCCTTTTCCTGGTCAAGCGCATCGACACAGGGGGTCGCAAGGATAACTCGAGGAGAGATTACGCTGAGGGACCCAATTCTCTGATCTCTGGATGATCTCCAGCTGAATCCTTGGTCTCAGCGACCAGCGGGACGTCCAGCGTCATTCATTTAGCCAATGAATGGAATGTGATTAGAGTCCTTTCAGTGGCTGATATTTATGCAATCTTCACCGGGATTCGTGATTAGCCATATTCGGAGATCGAGATCGAGATCCTGATCTTGATCTCGGGTTATGCAAACCACCCATGGGGTCCCCCTGAGGTCCTGTCTCTAACAAATATTTCGGGGGAACCCTAAGTGAGTTTATGGCAATCGCTTTGAATAATGGATTATGAGTGGCTTCATTTTGTGGTTTGAGATCTGATGAGTATTATATGATATGTGATAGGTTTGATATGATATGTTTATTTAGATAAGATTATATAATGATGGTAATATATATGATATTAAATGATTTAATATGATTTGAATTGCTTTTAAATGATTTGATACAATTTTAAATTATTATTATAAATTAATATCATATCAAATCATTATTTAAAACAATTTGAAATGGTTTATTAGGATTCAAAGGGGTTTAAAATGATTTAAAACAATATAGAATGAATTCAAAAGATTCTAAATGATTTGATATGAATATAAATGATTTAAAATGGGTTAATTTAAATTCAAATGATTTGAAACGGATTAGCATTTTTGTAAATTATTTAAAATGATTTGAAATGATTTGAAATAATTTTAAATTATGATGAAATGATTTTATATGGCTTAAATTGAATTAAAATGATTTGAAATGGTTTTAAATAATTTTAAACAATTTAATATGATTTTAAAATTATTTAAAATAATTTGAAATGATTCGATATGATTTAATATGCTTTGCATTGAATTAAAGTGATTTAAAATGATGTAAAATTATATTTGAAATGACTTAAAACGATCTTTAATTATTTGAAATGATTTTATACGGTTTAAATTGAATTAAAATGATTTAAAATTATTAAAAATTGTCTAAAATAATATTTGAAATGACTTAAAACGGTCTTAAATTATTTTAAATGAATTTATATACTTAAATCTAATTTAAAAGGATTGAATTGAGTTTGATCAATATTTATAGATTCTTGTCAGTTTTATAAACTGAGTATACTGATCTCTGATCCCTTTACCAACATTTTGAGTGCGAGTGTCCATCATAAAATACAAAAGAGACACAAGGATATGATTTATTTGCAAACCAATCTCCTTATGACCATATGAGACTTACCAGAGATCGATCCGGTCAACCCACACCTTGACCGAAAGGTTAATGAATGCCCAACACAAACGATCAATCTACGGACATATTCTATATAGATCCCACCATATATCGATCGATCTGCCGCCTACAAGGTCCGCTTAATGGCTCACTTAACCCCGATCCGAGCGAGCTGCGAGCCATCATTCAAATGAAGTGCTCTGCCACCGATCTGCCAGTGCTTCCGGGGGCGAACTGTCAACGGGCACTAATTAGAATGTCAGGCCAGGACCTGGTCAAGGACTGGACCGGGTCTAGAGTCCTGCCAGCCTGGCACACCACAATCCCGGCACACATTCCCTGACGGATTGATTGGAATGATTAATGATGTGGTGGTGGTGGCATTGCGTGACAAGTCTGTTAGTAAATTGAGCACGTCGTGGATGCGGTTGTCCTGTATTATCCTGCAGCTTGCGGCCAACCCAACACAACACCTTTCCCGACAGCTCATCATTAATCAACCTCAACTGTACTCCGAGCTACTATATTCCGAGCCTGTACTATGTACATATCGCGATAGTTGCCGCATTTCCCGAATTTCCGCCTTTCCCACGGCGATCTTAAATCGTTTTTAATGAAGTCCTCATCATAAACTGGACTGTCATAAGCCAGGATTGGGATTGGGATCGGCATCGATCCCGAGTCCCTCCAAGGACCCAGTGGTGCGTGAATTTTTGCGCCGAACTGACCACAAGAACAAACAGATTTTAATGTGGAATCAAAGGTAATCAAAGGAAAATCGGGGAAATTTATTATTGGATGCAGATCGTGCGACCGCCGATCATTGTCCTGTTGCGACCCTCGCGGAGTTTGCATATTCTCCTGGCCATCCCCGGGATGTAAATACCTTAAAGATTAATGAGATTTCCCTATTTCCTTATGGGTGATCGTATTTTTTTCCGACGTTTCTATTCCACTTTTTTTTGGGTATTTTTGGGCTCCTATTTTTTGTGTGTGGATTTTTTATGGCTCGTTTAGAGATCGGCAAACAGGGCGCTTGTCTCGTAATTTACATGAAATTACTTCATTTGCGAGGGGCAGCCTTTGTCCTGCGGTCGTCGTGTCACAGGACGATCAAACAAATCGTGAGAATGCAAATCAGTCAGGCTTGAGGATCTTCCATCAAAGTCGGAATTGGAATTGGCTCTAGATCTGGGCCAAGGTGGTCCTTGAGGAAGTGCAGCTGCTGACCAAACGGACACGCTCGCAATTAGCCATGAAATTCCATCTTTCCATCTTGCAAGGACCCTTCGCGCGGCCCTTTTGTCCTTTGGCGCTGGACAGTGAAAAATCAGTGTGCCAAAAATTATGAACCATTCGGAGCGGCGTTTTTGCAATTTTCATAATAAGACTTGGGGAGATATGAATGGAACATCTACAGATGTTTTTATTGGGAATTTCTATGTATATTTAAATAAAGTATAATAAATAAGTAATAATAAGTATATTTTTGGGTTATTAAAGCAGCGCTTAATTTTAAAATATTATGGAAATAAATATTCTTAACTCAGTTACTTCCGAAGCTTATAATATATTATTATTTTTAAACAAGAAAATATTTTCTTATAATCATTATATTCTTCTGAGTATTTTTTCTATAATTTAAATTATAATGTCTTAATTTTCAGAATGTTTAATTCCTAAAATACCACCAATTCTTAATTTCTAACCCCTAAAAATTATATTTTCTTCAGATAGATGTCTAAAAAGTTCTTTATAAAATAAAAACGTTAAAGTTTCTTAATTTCTAGCCTTTAAACAGTGTGTTTTTTGTCTTTAGAAAGCTATCTAAAATTGTGATTTAAAAAAAAAAAGCTAAAAGTTCCTTAATTAAATTTAAAAAAATGTTTTCTTAATACAATTTAAAGGGGAAACCTATAAAAATTATATTTTCTCCAGAAAGATTTCTAAATAGTTATTTAATAAAGAAATAAGTAAAAGTTCCTTAATTTCTAGCCTTAGAACAGCGTATTTTCTTTAGAAAGAGGTCTACAGCTGTGATTTAAAAATAAATAACTAAAAGTTCCTTAATTAAATCAAATAAAAAATGACAAATTAAAGAGGAATCCTTATTCAATACTTTCCCCCCTGCAGGCTTATCCCTTTCCTTGATCCATCTTAAGGCCTAAACGTATTTATATAGCTAAAGATCGTAGATAGCCCAAGTCCCCGAGGAAACCCTTTTTTGGGCTTCGATTTTCGCCTGAGTAGCTGCAGAAAAGATAGAAAAAAACCGAAAAAAATTAGGAGATCTCCGGCTGCATCCTTGGCTAGATGCGCTTCCTCTCCTGGATCTTCTGGCTCCTCGAGATCACTGCCTTGGGCCTCGTAAATCAGGCTGCCAAATGTCATTCGGCGACTTGACATGCTGCATAACAAGTTTCCGAAAAAAGGAAAGAAAAAAAACTGAGCTGCATTATATCCGAATATCTCTCTCCGTGTTTTTTATCCTTACTATTATTTTTTTCGTAGCTCTGTCTGTCAAATTACTTGAGGGCGCCGCCATGTCTGAGAATTATTTGTGGGTACGAAGGCCACGGAAAAAAGGACGCGCAGTCTGCGAGACGAGAGTGCAACAGGGCACGAGGGCCGCAGGATCCTCAGGATCGACAGGATCTGCAGTGTGTGCAGACAACTCTTTTTTCTGTTTTTTTTTTTCGGGTGGATAAACCTTTTTTTTCGTGTGTGTGAGAAATGCAAATTCGGTGAAGGAAAAAAGTTAAAAATTTGTTAGGACAACCGGACGAAAGAAGCGCTGCACTAATTTGATTTTTTCTGTATTTTTTTCTATCTTTTTTTTCTGTTTTTGGAAATGCAGTCTTGAGAAGGGTGTCTGGTCCTGGCATTGCTCCTGGCAACAGAGAGATCCTTGGCTGCTGCCATTTTTTGGTCATTTATCAAATTTCAAATTCCAAAAAGCAAGAACCGAAAGCAGATCAGTCTCAGTCTCGGTCTGTGTCCCTGAGCCTGTGTGTGAAGTGAATATCAAAACAAAACAAGGACATTGGAGTCGGAATAGGAGTCGGCAGTCGTCAGTCCTCGGTCCTTGCTCTCTTTTGCGGCCAAGTCCTTTTTCGGGGCGCGTCCTGTCGGCCTGTCAATCAAAAAGTCCTCTTCGATTCTTCCCTGTTACTATATCCCCTGATATATTCCCGTATTTATCTTAGTCTCTCAATATTTTCCCACACACACATTTTATGCAGTTTTCAGTTACCGACTTTGGCATGCAAATTTTTTGCAAATCCCCGAAATCCCCGCAATATTTATCGCTTACACGGCGACATCAAGTTTCGCGCAAATTAGCCACCCAAAAAACCGAAAGAGCCCAGATATGTCAAGGGGTTTATAGATATTCCCGGTGTGTGTCAGAAATCCAAAAACCCAAAGGTTAAGGCCGCCTAATGCATTCGCAATTAGTTCGCTGGCCCAAACCCTCGCTCTGGGATTCAAATTGAATTTATAATCGATTTGGTTCATTTTTTGCAAACTGACAAACTGACAAGAATCCACCCCGATCCGTAACCCTTCCTCGCTGCGCCCTCTGTTGATGTTGCTAATTTCGATTCTAATGAAGCGCGAATTACGAAAACATGGAAATCGTATCAATTACAGAGACAAAGATCTCGCCGGTATCTCGTATCTCGTATTTTGTAGACCCTGGAGGCCATGAAAAGCGCAAACATCCTTCGTTGGGTTGGGTTTTCGAGGGCGCAGAAAATAAAAAATAAAGAACGGGTGGAAAGCACTCTGGCTTATGCAAAAGATCAAATAAATGTGGGCTGAAGGGTTTTGGTAAATGTTTATCTTTAAAGATTCTAATTTTTTGGCTTGATCATTTGATTACCTAGGGGGGGAGAAGGAGGAAAAGGGCGGGGAAATCTTTAAAAACAAAAAATAACAATATTTTTATTATATTTAATATAAAGAAAATTATGAATTATGGCTTGAACATTTGATTATATAAGGGGTGGGCGCAGAAAAATTGAAGGAAATTAATAAATAAGATCTTAAAATATTAATAACATTAAACTAATAAATTTATTATGGAAATAGTAGTCATAGTTTCCTAATTTTTGTGGTTAAACATTTGATTATATAGGGGGTAATCGCAGAAAAATGTAAGGAGATTCATGAATAAGATCTTAAAATATTAATACACCTACAATACTACAATTTTTATGGAAATATTATGGTAATCTTCATAGTTTCCTAATTTTTTTGGTTAAACATTTGATTACATAGGGGGTGGGATTGGGGAAAATCTTTAAAAATAAAGAACACAAAATTACTCAATTTTCTATATGAAAACTTATAATAACCCTCTTAAAATCTTATTTTTTATCAAAACCCCTTGATTACATAGGGGGTGGCAGAAGTAAAAACTCTGTTAAATTCATAAATATAATAATAAGTTATGTAAAAACCCTCTCAACCCTTAAAACCGATTAAATTACAACACATTTTATATAATATCTAAAAAAATCCTCTCTTAACTCCACAATTGATTACCTAGGGGGCCTTATTTTATATGCAAACGTAAACAAAACCATCTTTCAAGACACACAAAAATGTGTCATTTTACGGCTCATTAAATATTCCTGTAACCATCAAGAACTTTCCATCAAAACCAGAGTCAATAGGCCTCTTGAAGGACTCTCGAGTCCTTACAATGACACAACAAATCCGCGGCCAGCTGTCCCATTTTTGCTGACTTTTGACTGAAGTTGAGAGTCCTTGAGAACTGCCGTGTCTCAGCGGGATCGGCGGCCAAGTTTTCCACGAATCCCAGGACTCCCCCACAAGACGTGCGTGAGGATCCTTGATCCTTGATCCTCAAGGAATACGCAATGAGAATCGCATGGCCATTATGCGAGCTCGTAAAATCGAAAGATCGACAGCGCACGTCACATAAACATGGCCAGGACGGCTGCTAATGTAGGGCACGAGTGTCCAGCGTGTCCTGCGAGTCCTGCATCCTGCATCTGGACAAATATTTACCGAAGCTTCAGCTCGTAAATTGCCGCCTCCGCACAATGGAGAAAGAGAGAGGAGAGTACAAATCAGAAATCAAAGTGAAAGTAATGACGAGAGACAGAGACATTAGGCTTCTGTTTTTCTGTTTCTAACTGCAGCTCCTGCCTCGGCTCCTGCTCCTGCTCCTGCTGATGCTGCTGCTGATGCCGCTGCAATTGTTCCACATTTTCTGGACAACACACGAGGCAAATCTGGGCTGAGACACCTTGCGACGTCGCCGTCGTGTGGGTTTCCTTTCTTTTCCCACCTTTTTTTTACCTTTTAGCCAACGCCAGCTGCCCCGAGCCGAGATCTCTCTGACATTGTTGTTTGATCGCTCCAGGATCAGGCGGATGGCCAGCACAAAGGATGCATTCGACCGGGATTTACCTGGTTAGCGGAGCGATCCTGTGTTCTTTCACCGGAAGAAAGAGAGCGAAGGGCGAAGAGAGAGCGGTGAGAAGAGAGGACGCTGTGTGCAACAGGAGGTGAGAGATGAGAGAGTGCTCTTACCTTTCTCTAAAAAGCAAGCGACATCTGGCGGGCGGTGGCTGAAACTAGCCAAAAGGACATGCCCTCTCTTTCTTATCTCTAAATTATTAAATCAATAATAAATTCTTAGATAATTAAATAAATAATAATAAGAAAACATGTTTACCTTATTAAAAAATATATTAACCTTAATATTTATTATTAAATACATTTATTTTTCATTTAATTTAAAGTTTAAGACTGATTGATAAAGAAAACAGTCAATAAATACAAAGATATGTGTTTTATTCATAGTTATTCATGGTTATTCTTATCTCTATATTGTCAAATCAATAATAAATACTTAAATAAATAAGTAAATAATAAGCAGAATATATGTTCATCTTATTAAAAATATTCTAGTCTTAATATTTATTATAAAAAATATATATTTTTCATTTAATTTTAAGTCTAAGACTTAATGAAAAATAAATCAGTCAATAAAAGTGATTTATTCTGAGTGATTCATTGTAAAAAATATACAATTTCAAGTCCCAAAATTTGTATAATTTCTTTCATAATGTTCTTATATAAATTGTCTTATTTTTAATCTTTTATACTACATTTACTTAAATTCCTTAGTTGCTTCTATTTTTAAGTTCTGGGACTTCCTTCTCCCTTCTTTTTAAATATTTTCCTAAATATTTCATATCTTTATCTATAAAATTCCCACACTTGCCCCACTTGGCTTACTAATTTTCTTCTCACTTCTCCCCATTACCTATATCTAATATTTATTCAAGCCATATCTTTATCTAATCTTTAATATTATTAATGGCAACTAACTATTTATTATCACAATTTTCCCACAGCTGAGATTCCGTTACTCTCTGACCACAAAATCAAAACCAAAGAGAGTCCATGAGTGGTTACCCATCTTCACTCTCTTTTTCTAGCTCTCTCTCCAAGCTACTTCGGCTAACTTCGTCTAGCTTCGGCTCCCTTGCTCTGCTTCGGGCTTCGACTCGAGCCTTTGCCGAGGGCTGCGCCTGCGCCCTTCGTCATTTCCGTTTCTGACCTCGTGCAGTGCAGACGTCACTCTGCAAAAGTTAAAAATCAAAAACGAAATAATCTATATTTTTTGGCTTTTAAAAGCTTAGTTGGCTTATTTTTTTTTTTCTGTGGAAAACTCTTCTAAAAAAAATTAAACAAAAATTGTGTGAGTTAATCTCTGGAGCAACTTTCCAAGGACAACAGAAATCTGTAAAGCAGCAACTGGCCTAGGACTCCAGGCGACCTAGTCGCAAGCAGATCAAGTTTCCAGGTAAGTCCCAAAATGGTCAGAGATATAGAGCACCGATCAATCACAGGCCATATCGATCTACACCTGGCTACACTCGCACACTCACGTGTGTGCTCTGGTTCTAATTAAAAAAAAAAAAGAAGAAAAAATGAATCCCAGGGAAAGACCCTTACCCTCACCGAGCCCGATCCTGATCCAGATCGAGGCCCACAAGACATCAAAAAAAGGGGTGGTGCGTCGTCCTCTAATGCATTTAATTTGTTGCTGGGCTGCTTTCCCTCCCTGTCCCTCTGGCTGTTCTTATTATTATTATTATTATTTTTCTTACTCTATTTTTTTGCTGGCTGCCACCCTGAGCTAATCCTTCGGGCACAAGTCACACGCACACGAAGGATCTGGGGCTGGAAAAGAAAATATTTTTTTTTGCCGCCGCTGCCTTTTCTAGTGCAATTTCCCGGGGCTGGGCTGACGTTTATGGATTACATGAAAACCCATTTTCTAGCTCAGTGTCTCGGTAGGAAAAGTAGGAAAATACACACACGCACACACACACACAGATCTCTGGCCAGGACAAAGACAAGGATCTATGGGTTCGGGGACGAGCCATTGACGATCCCCTTTTGGCTTTGCCGATTGCCGCATTTTTCTCCTCCTTCCTCCTTCCTCCTTCCTCCTGCCTTCTTCCTTTTCTTTAATTTTTTTTTTTTTGCAAAATGGCATCATTATGCTGGGGCGTAATTGTTGCACTCACACACACACGCAGCGCAGATAGGGACAGGATCAAGAGAGTGTATAAGAAGGACCCGCTCAATTTTATGGTTGGCAACCGCAGGCAGTAGGCAGCCTGGCGCTGCTCGCGAAAAATCTGTCTTCTTGTCTCGAAATTAGCATAAGTTTAATTTCAATTTAAATGCAAACCTGAATCTGGTCCGGGCGGAGTCCTGCGGAAACCCGTTTGCCGCAAAAACAATTTGCAAAAATTCCGGCTTTGTGCGAGGGCCTCCTTCCTTTTCGATTCACCTTTTTTTTTGCCTCGAAATTGTCGGAAAGAAGTTCCCAAAAACCGAATGAATGGCAGCAAGGAGGAGGAGGATGACGTTGAGGATGAGGAGAATCGGAGGAAACCAGAACCCTGCCTCGGCACTGATCCCCTTGTTTGGCAGCCAGCCAGCTGCCCAGGGAGCAGGATCGGACCAGAACCAACCAGATCGGACCAGAAATCGGGCAGAGAACTGAGTTATCTTCCTCCCAAAGATGCCACTAAATTTGTATTAATTGTTATTATTATTGTGAAAGAAGCTAAGTAGTCATTGTCTCAATTAGTGTCTGTTTTTTCAAGGGGATTTTACTATGAAATAAAGGGTAAGGTAGGTAATCAATTTCGAAAGATACTAGAACTTCTTTGTTGGATTTTAGTTTGAAAATAAATATAAAATATGAATAAAATCTTAAATAAAATCAGTTGCCGCAAACTTACTAATAATAAAATCAAAAAGAAAACCTGAAATATTAATTTAACTATAAAATAATGGGTAAACCCCCCTAGGTAATCAATTTCCAAAGAGACTTGGCTAGAAACTTCTTTTCTTACGACTTTTCAAGAACTTCTTTATGGGATTTTAGTTAGAAATTAAATATAAAATCTGAATAAAATCTTAAATAAAATCTAAAATAGATAAATAAATAAAATAAAATCGAAAATAAATCTAAATAAAATTCTAAATTAAAAATCCAAATAAACTTCAAAATAAAACCTAAAAATAAAGGAAATCCCCCTCCCTTTCCAGCAGGGAAGACATGCCAACCATGACACGGATGCATCGCCACTCCAGCTCCAGCGCCGTGGTGGAGGAGTCCCGCGGCCGACGGCGCCCCGTGGCCGGGCTCCGGCCGGGCGATGCCAACAAGGAGAACTTTGGGGTGCACTTCATGAGCAGCCCCTTCGGCAATGCCAGCCTGATTGCTCTGCAGGATCTGAGCAATGTGCACGGGAAGAGTCCGCAGCGCAGGAGCTTCAGCGAGGGCAGTGGACCGCGCCAGGCCACGCCCCAGCTGGCGGCACTCCGGTGCCTGCCAAGGACCATCACGACCACTGCCAGCCAGGCCCCGCTCGAGGACTCGCAGCTGTCCTCCTCCCGCATGGGCGACACCACACTGGACCGGATGCTGGACGCCATCATAGAGTCGGCCCGGAAGGAGGTGCGATGCAAGGCGGTGGTGCCTCAGCCGCCTCCGCCGAGCACTCTCCTGGCGGACAATGGCGAGTGGAGCGAGAGCAGTGTCCACGAGATGGAGGTGCGCACGCCCACGCACCTGAAGCGTCAGCGGGTGGTGCGTCGCAAGAATCCCCACAAGACCACGGCCCCGAAGCAGGCGGAGAAGGAGAAGCCACTGGAGCTGGTGCCCAGCACCAAGCGCTGCCTCAGCTTCTCCTCCAGCTCCGGCTCGGGCAACTCCAGCGAGGAGGAGGAGGCGGAGGAGGAGGATGCGGAGGTGGAGGAGCAGCAGGTGGCCAAGCGGAGCAGCCGGGGCAGCAGCTCCAGCAGCTCCAGCTCAGACCTGGATCTGGGTGGCGGCCAGCGGGGCAGCATCGATCTGAGCATCGTCTACGACGCCAAGGAGCAGCTGCTGAATGTGCACGGTGAGTCCAGGTCCAGGTCCTTAACTCAATTTCGCTAAATGGAATTATCCAGGGAGAAGCTCCATTACTAATTGAATCCTTTCCCTCTACCCTCCCCTCAGTGATTCGGTGTCGTGACCTGCAGCGTTCCCATGGCTCTGGCAGCATCAATGCCTATGTGAAGGTGGCCCTCGGCCAGGGACAAGGACACTCCTCCTCCTCGGGGGGCAGCTATCAGGGGAGCTCCGGCTATCAGCGCACCGCCGTCCATCGACACTCGGGGCGTCCGTACTTCGATCAGCGCTTCAGCTTCCCGGTCTCCGAGGGCGACCGGGAGACAGGGACAGGGACAGGGAGTGGTGGCCAGCAGCAGCTCCAGCTGGCCGTGTGGCATCGGGATCGCCATTTAAAGTGAGTACGAGTACGGTCGAAAGCCAAGAAAGCAAAACAGGAAACCAACAAGAAAATATATAAGAAACTACCCCCTCCAAGCACAGACTACACTGAACACTTTCGGGGGTTTGAAAGATGAAAATAATATGCTCAAAGATTTTAGCGGGAAGCTTATAATTTTATTAATTTAATTTAATTATTTTAATTTGTTTTTCTTTTTTTTAAAGCAATTTCCTTAAAATTTTGGTCCTTACATATTTTATTGCCTACTTTTAGACGCTATTTTTAATGAAATTTCAATGAATAGCGATTTCTGTGGCACCACTTATCGATAATTATCGAATTTGGAATAGATAACACGAAAATATTATTTTATATATCATTTATTATTCACATTAATCCCTATTATTCTCCTTTTTAAATCGTAAAAAAGCTTAAAAATGAAATTCTCGATATTTATCGATCTAAGACTATAAATCAGTTTGATATTATTTAAAAAATTACGTATTATTCCCATAAATCCCCATAATACACCCTATTAAATGATTTTACATCTCAAAAATTTAAATACCTTAAAGACCTTTCTATAATTATCGAATTCGGAATATAAATCAATTAAGTATTATTTTTTATATCATTTATTGTTCACTTTAATCCCTATTATTCACCTTTTTAAATCTTTTAAAATTAAATTCTTTAGAGACTTATCGATAATTATCGATCTAAGACTATAAATCAGTTTGATATTTTTAAAAACATCATGTATTATTCCCTTAATACCAATAATACACCCTTTTAATTTATTTTATATCTAAAAAAATGTAAATACCCTGAAGACCTATCGATAATTATCGATTTTAAAATAGATAACTCTTAAATACCATTTTAAATATAAATTTTAAGAAACATAAATCCCATTAAAGACCCTTTTCTTGCCGTGCCCTCATCTTTCATCGTTCGTCGTTCGAGTTGAAGTCCTGTGGCAAGTCATTCACCCCGAAACGTTTATCGAGGGAAGCTTCTTGGGCTCCTTCGCTGGTTAGGAGATGGAGTGAGGGTGGGGAGTGAGACTGAGAGTGGATTTGGAGCAGGCAAAAGACCAAAGGCTGTGGAGGAGCGTCTGGTTAATTGTGGCGCCCTTCCTGGCCTCGTATCCTTTCACGTCCTGCGTGTGCGTGTCGGTGTGTGTGTGCCTTGTGCATTTCCTGCACATAAACAAGCCACCCTTCGTTCCGTCCGTTCCAGTCCGCGTGCGCAGTCCATTCCAGCCACGACTTTCCCGGGGGCCCCAGCCGGGAAGCGCTTTCCCTCGGTTTTCCCAGAGAGTTGCTGCGCTCAGTTCCCGTTACTCAGTCCGAGTGGCAAGCTCGCGTGCGAAAAAGGCGACTGTGGCAACGCTCGAAAACGAATCGAAATCGGCAAAGTAGGCTCTGGGCTTCCATATATCCCTGGATATATATATATATATCCTTTGCTTAGCTTAATTTAATTTTTTTATATATTTTTTTATAACGAAAAAAGCGTGTCCTTTGGGGCAGCAGCGCAAAAGTATGCAACGAAAACTTATATAACAGTGTGTGTGTGCGAGTGGAAAGTGTAGCATAATTTCGGGGGCATGCCTGCCTAAACAAACGCGAACAGGAAGTGGTAACTAGTGTGTGTGTGTGTGTGTGCGCCAGAGAGGTGTGCTCTCCAAAAAGTTAATTAAGTTTCAAGGACATCATTAGCCAAGTGTGGCTCCTTAAAGAACCCCAAAAAAAAAATAGGAGACCCAGCAGAGCCGGAAAAGCGAATTTAATGCCGAATCGATGGCGTTGATGATTATGCAATGCCCGGGCACACACGCACACCCCTGCGAGCCGAGGAAACACACGCATCCTGGGCTAATTGAAGTGGCCCACTAACTAAGTGTCCACCCGGGGAAAGGCCGGCCATAAACCTTTTTTTTTTTTTTTTTTTTTTTTTTTTTTTTTTTTTTTTTTTTTTTTTTTTTTTTTTCATTTGTTTATTTTCGCCGGAAGCGTTCAGGGCCATCTGAACTTAACCGGGCGTTTATAGGATGGGGTATATATACAATTATTTACAATTATTTAGGCATATTTACAAAATGTTAAGATTACAATATTAATGTATAACGCGGGAAGACAGATCGCTGGGGTGGAATCTCTTTAACCTTCTTAAAGATTGCGGGTCGGTCAGCCTGCTAGCCAGAGGGTTAGGATGAATTCTTAGCCTGTCCGAGTACCGTTGGCTGTGTTGGTTGAGGAGGTCGCCCACAGGAGTAAGTCGCAGGTCGTTTAGGATGGCCTGGTTTGTAACATACCAGGGAAGCCCAGATGCCCGTCGAGCAGCGCGTGCCTGAACAAACCATAAACCTAAGGGCTAGATATCAGCAGGCGTTCCCCATTAAGCCCCCTTACATTCACCATTTAAGCCAGCTTACCTCACGCACCTGGGGTCTATGTGCCATTTCCCATTTCCCTTTTCCCATTTCCCCCATTTTGGCCATGCATAATTCAAGTACGTGCGAGTTGTGAAAATAGTTTAGGCCCGCTTGGCAGCGTTTTAAGTCAATTTACAAAACGACAAGGCGCCTAAATAATTGATGACAGGACCTCCCCGAGCCAGTGCACCTGACAGCTGCGATTGCAATCGGCCCCAAAAAAATACAAGAAGGAAATAAATAAATACAGAGAGA
Source organism: Drosophila lacteicornis (assembly GCA_008044355.1). Classification (NCBI taxonomy): domain Eukaryota; kingdom Metazoa; phylum Arthropoda; class Insecta; order Diptera; family Drosophilidae; genus Drosophila; species Drosophila lacteicornis. The sequence continues at coordinate 40,667 of VNKF01013023.1, forward strand.
CAGAGAGAGCTCGCGCGAGTCCTTTGCTCCGGGAAAATCAATAAAAGTGACCCAAATACGCGCGCCAACTTCAGGCCAAAGTGGCCAGTGGAAGACACACTGTCAGGCGGACACACACACACACACACACCACCATTCGAGCCAACCCCTTTTCCGCCCAACAAATTGGCCGGGCAAAGCGCATTTCCGGGCCAAACACACATCTCTAGCTCTCTAGCTTGCTAGCTACGGAATGTGGCAGCAGCTTAGGGCCGCTAATTGATTTATGTCACGTACTAACAGGAAAAAGGGGGAAAAGCTACGGGAAAAGCGGGGTCAGGTGCTCGACTGGATCAGCTGTAAGCCAACTATAAATAGTCAGAGTCCGTCAGACAACGTGCAACGTGACGCAAGCCGCCAGCGGCGCCGAAATCCAAAAGCAAATCTAATTGCTTTCCGGACGGAGAACAACGGAACTGGGAAAATAAACCCCTCCGTAAATTGGTATTATCCGCTGTCAGGAGAGGCCAAGGTTTGGGGCCATCAATCATTCAGGCTCTTCAATGGAGAACTTAACAATTCAATCAATAGTTGGCATTGCCATTATCCGCAAAGGCATGAAGGATAAAGGATAAAGGCTTTTTTTCACAGTTGTTTTCCCTCAAACTTTGGCTATAAAATATTTACAAGCCTCTGCAACTTTTAAGGGACAACTGCAAAGTGCAATTGATAGTTATTTTGTCATCATTAGAGGGATAACGTCTTGGGTTACCTCTGGGGGGGTCCTTGCTTGAGTTATATAAATAAGTTCCTTAGTTAAAATACCTGCAGACCTCGGGTATGATTTCTTTGACTTATATAAAAGGTATTCCATATGCTAACGCCACTTATAACCCAAACATTGGTCCTTCGAGCCGGATAGTAATATTGGAGATTGATTAGTACCCTTAATCAGGCCCTAAATAACCTCTGTGAGGTCTTCCCTTGATTTATATAATATATTTTCCTTATGCCCATGCTACCCACACCTAAAACATTGGTCCTTCGAGCCGGATAGTAATATTGAGGATAGATTAGTACCCTTAATAACTCCATGGGTTGCCTTTGGGGGGTCCTCGCTTGATTATTTGCTTAAGTTTTATAAGGGATATACCGTAGTTAAAATATCTAAGGACTTAAGGAGGAGCTTACTCCCTTCTTGATACCCCAAGTCACCCTTCCTTACTCATCACATCCTCCCTTCTCTCTCTCCCTTGCAGACGCAGCGAGTTCCTGGGCTGCAGCACCTTCCCTTTGACCGAGCTAATCCAACCAGAGGCGGCCACCACGGCGGGATCCTACAAGTTGCTGTCGCAGCCATGTCCTCCGCCTAATAACAATACCCTCCGCCAGAGCCACACGAAAGAAAGAAATCGTCACGGAGACCCAAGAGAGCCAGCAACGGAGCAGCACGATCCCGCAGAGATGGCAGCGGCCACGGCCACAGTGACGACAGTGACGCCCCAGAAGACGGCCAATGGATCCGGAGTGGGTGTGGGTGTGGGAGTGGGAGTGGGATCAGCCATCCCCCTCAACAACGACGAGGTCATCAGCATCAGCATCGACAGCATGGGCAGGGAGGATCCGCTGCTGCCACAGCAGCCCCAACAGCCCATGAGGCTGAGCAAGAAGGCGCTCCATCAGCGCGACGCCGACGAGAATCTCTTCCTGCGCTTCCTGGAGCTGGATCCACCGGCGGATGGCAATGCCAATAGCACAACCACAACGGGAGCAGGAGCGGGAGCGGGAGCGACTACTGGACAGGCTGCTGGACAGGCGTCGGCGGCGAAGGCCAATGAGAGTAATGCCAACCATTTAAATGGTTCCTCGTCCAGTGGCAGACGTCAGTCCACCATGCCAGGAGGAGCAGGAGGAGCGGGAGCAGGAGCAGGAGCAGCAGCTCCAGCCAGCCGGCAGCTGGGACGCACGCCCTTCACGATGACCAAGCGGCTGACAAGGACGGAGGAGCGGGGCTTTGGCTTCTCCATCGTGTGGACACATCCGCCGCGGGTGGAGAAGGTGGAGGCAGGACTGTCGGCGGATCGGTGCGGCATCCTGCCCGGCGACTATGTGATCTTCGTGGACAAGCACAATGTGGTCACGATGCCCGAGGCTGATGTTCTGAACTTGATACGATCGCAGGGCTCGGCCTTGACGTTGGAGATTTTCAGAAGGTCAGGCGCGGGCGCCACCACCATCATCTCGAACCTGGGCTCCAATGCCAATGTCAGCAGCAGCACCACCGCCACCGCCACCAGCAATGCCCGCCTTCAACAGATTCCTGGAAGCTTGGGTGTGGGCTTGGGTCTGGGTCTCGGCCTGGGACTGGGCAGCGAGGAGCACACCACGGTCACCACAGCCACCGGCACTGGCCCTGCCATGATGAGCCTTCAGAGAACGTCCAGCTCCCGGATCCAGGCTGTCCCTCTGAGCCGACCGGCCACCGCCTGCTCCGGGACCACCTCATCGATTGAGGCGGCCAAGCGGAGGCTCCACCTGCCGCAGGTCACCTTCAGCAAGGAGGTAGGCAAGGGTGTCATCGTCTAGGACTCATTGACTCACCGAACCGAACCAACCTTACGCTCATTATTGATCCTTTTTTTTTTGTATTTTTTGTGTCTTTGCCATGTGTACATACTGTCTGGCCCCTTAATCCGTTAAGTTTTATCATTAATTTATTATTAATTTACTGACTTTTTTTTATGCCTAGCCCTTAGTTCGTTTGAGAGCCCACCGAGAACCCGCTTGACAATAAACTTTTTTTCGATTCCATGTGTCTGAGTTTTTGATTTCTGTGTTTGGTTTATATGTTGTGCTTTCTAGGAGGGATCATACCCCGGAAGACATAGCGTCTATATGTCTTGTATTCCTTATAATTATACTTATCTTATTTCTTATCATAATAGTAAGGGTCCTTAACATTTTTTTTTTATCTTTTTTGGACCTCTCTATGAACCCGCTAAGCTTCCATGCACGTAATCCCTTATCTTTCATAGTTTTCTCTCCAATTAACCTTACTTTGATACCTTCTGATACCTTAATCTTTTAGTTATCCTTATTTTCTTGAACCTTACATCACCCTTGAAGTCCTTGAATTTCTGACCACCATTTAACACTCAATTCTCTATTCATTGACCCGCTTCCACAGATGGTTAAACCCCCCATTGAGCTCCTAAGACCTCTCATCTTTCGAACTAACTTCATCTGCCTTGGTAACCACTCCCAAGGCAATCCCCTCTTCAATTCCACCATTATTCTTTCTAAGAACTCTTCTTTTTATAAAAATTCCCCCTTTAACTGAAGGTTAAACCCCCACATAGTGCTTTTAATACCTCTTAACTAGCTAACTTACTTCATCCAGAGAAACCATGGAGACCTTCATAAAGAAATCCTCCATTCAATTCCATCATTATATCTTCTTAGAACCCTTCCTCTTATCAATACCCCTTTATCTGAAGGGTAAACCCCACCCATTGAGCTCCTAAGATCTTCCATCTTCCTAACTAACTTTATCCAGAGAAACCATAAGCCCGGAGACCCTTATGAAGACCATCCTCCATTAAATTCCACCATTATTCTTTGTTTGAACCCTTCCTCTTATCAATACCTCACTTTAACTGAAGGTTAAACACCCCCATTGTGCTTTTAAGACCTCTTATCTTACTAGCGAACTTCATTCAGTGAAATCTTGGGACTGCATACCTTCATAAAGGAAATCATCCATTTCAATTCCATCATTAACATTTCTTTAAACCCTTCCTCCTATCAATACTCCACTTTAACTGAAGGTTAAACCCCCCATTGGGCTCCTTATACCTTCCAACTTTCTAACTCCCATTCCTTTCTTCTCCTATCTCCCACTGAGCTCCCAACCAAATTTCAAAACCTCTCAATTCTGCAACATTTACTAACCGACAACCCTTTTCTCAAACCCTTTAAACCACCCACCATCTTCAGTCCATTGTGCCCATCACGGATAACCGGCGGCGCTTTCTCCTCCAACTGATTAGCCGGGAGCAGAACTTTACGGCAGCCTTGCACTTTGGCGTGCAGCGCTTCGTGCAGCCTCTGCTGGAGCGCAAGGACCTGATCTCGCCGAATGACCACCGCACCCTGTTCCAGAACATCGACGAGCTGCTGCGCATCGCCGAGGATATCCTCGAGCAGCTGTGCAGCAGCCAGGATCAGCATCAGCACCAGCATCCGGATCAGGAGCCGCACATGAACTTCGCCTCACGGGTGTACCTCTCCAAGACGACGGCCATTTGTGCGGCGTACAAGAAGTACTGCAACGGGATCAAGCGGGCGGACTGCGTCCTGGTCAACAAGTCGAGGCAGACGGGCTCCGAGTTCATAGCCTTCATCACAGAACCGGCTGTGCCGCGCAAGAGGCCCGATCTCACCATGTTCATCCATCGGCCTCTGCAGCACTTCCGGGAGATCCTCAAGCTGATGCAGCTGCTGGCGGGCAACTGTCACGTGGACACTGAGGAGCACAAGAACTTCAGCACGGTGATCAACGAGCTGCAGGCGGCCTATCGCGAGATCACCGTGAGCAGTGGGCTCATGGAGCCGCTGGGCGAGGGTCGTCCCCTGCTCACGCTCCAGGATTTGGAGTCCCGGATGGTGTTCACCAAGTGCAAGCCCTTCACGCTGGCCGTCCAGGGTCGTCAGTGGATATTCGGCGGTGATCTGTCGCGGGTCGAGGGACGTTCGGTGAAGCCCTACTGGACGCTGCTATTCAGCGACATCATTGTCTTTGCGAAGGTCAGCCGGGATCGCGTCCTGTTCATCACCGAAGAGCCCATACCCATTGCGAATGTGGTCGATTCCTGTTTTCACATGCGCAAGAAGAGTGAGTGTCATGCGTTTGTTCTTAGTTATGCTTTTTGGACCTCCCCCGACCTCTTATACTGTCCTGTTATCTTTATCTTTTTCTTTTTTGGACCCTCCCCTTGCTTCTGTTTTGTTCTGATCTCTCTCGGACCTCCCCCGACCTCCTACATTATCCTTTTATCCGTATCCTAATCTGTTATGCTTATCCTAATCTCTCTTGGACCCCCCCTGAGCTCCTGTGCAGTCCTAACCTCTCTTGGACCTCCCCCGACCTCCTATACTTTCCTGTTACCTTTACCCCATTTCTCTTTTACCCCCCGGACCTTCTGTACTCTCCACTGCAAATCTTAAGCCTAATCCCTATCCCTTTTAACAGCCACCGAGTTCCGTCTGACTGTGGATCCCAATGGACGCTTGGCCGAGAGTCCGACCGGCTACTGTGCCCCCGATCTCACCCGGACGCCGAAGCGCGGAGCCCGCCGCAAAAGCCTCATCCTGCGGGCGCCCTCCCTGGAGCTCAAGGCCGTCTGGCAGAATCTGCTGCAGCGACAGATGTAGGAGAAGGACACCCTTGAAACCGAGACTAGGATAAAGACTAAACCCCCCCCCTGAACTCTTTTTTGCAGATTTCTAGTGAATGCAGCCTTGGGCTCGACCCCGCTGTCCAGTCCGCTGGACTCGCCGGATGTGCTCAATACCCTGGTGCCGCTGAGCGACATTGGACTCACCTCCGCCTCGATGGGCTCGATGAAGCTGCCCTCGCTGGACAGCATCCACCTGAAGCAGCAGCAGAAACAGCAGGTGCGTCTCTTTCGCAGCAAGCGTCTGGACAGCGCCGATTCCTACGAGAATCTGCAGCGTTTGGCCAGCGCGGTGCGCGGTCACCATTGCGCCAGCGCCAGCACCACCACGAGCAGCGCCACTCAGACCCACTCCCAGGCTCAGTCTCAGTACCAGTCCCAGTCTCAGTTCCAGTCCCAGACCCTGTCCCAGTCCCAGACTCTCTCGCAGTCCCAGACCCTGTCCCAGGTTCAGGCAGGGCCGCATTCAAACAGTTCGCCGGCGCGGAATGGCTCGTTGGCCAATGGCCTGGGCCTGAGCCTGGGACTGGGCGTGGGCTCCTCCTCCTGCCTGAGCAGCAGCGGGGGCAGCCTGGTCCAGGTGCACACCCAGACCCTGACCCAGTCGCAGACGCACTCGCAGACCCAGACCTCGGTGCTTTCCTCCCTTTCCGGGTTAGCCAACTGCAAGTGCCTCACGGTCATCCCAGAGGTGAGCAGTGAGCCGCCGCCTGTGGCGCCTTTGAGGCCATCGCATCCCTCCAAGAAGCTGCTCGAGTTCAGCCTGAGCTCGGTGGGCAGGTCCTTCATCGACGAGTCCTCGGTGGGCAGTGGGGGCATGGGCACTCAGGGTCAGGTGTCGCTGACCACGCCGGAGACGCCCACGCCGAACATCTCGCCCAGCTCGCAGCCCTGCAACTCGGATGCCTTCTCCAATGACTTTGTGCCGTCCCAGCAGCCGGCGGCGCCACCGCCGAGCATTCCCCTGGCCGAGTTCGGTGGCTCCTGGGATCTCCTCGAGCTGGATCTGCAGCTGCATGAGGTTAACCTAGATCCCTGCTACGACACGGATGTCGAGGAGTGCATCTTTCTGGGTGACGACAGGGATGGGGACTGTGACCAGGACGATGACGACGATGAGGACGAGGACGAGGAGGAGGAGGACAGCGTGGTGGTGGACGATCCCTTTGGCATGCTGCCCACCAAGCCCACTCCGCCGGATTCACTGGATCTGTGATTTGACTTCTGGCTGCAGTCGGAGCCCAATCTCAAGCCCCATCCCAGTCCCACTACCGACGATACCTTGCCGCACAATCTTTGAACCCTTGACGAGCTTAGACAACTATGTTACCACTGTTACCACTGATCATTAGAGGTCGTAGGCTTCACTCTCTACGCTCTCCTCTCTCTCTTTCTATTTAAATCTATCCATCTCTCTCTTACCTGCTCAATGGGGGGGGTCTTCCTGCTCTGCTTTTGCCCCGCCAGCTTCGCTCAGAGTGTATCAGCGGCTGTTTCTCGAGAAGATTGGGGACTGACTTTGCCAGGATATATCAGTAAGAGGATCGGTAGGAGGATAAGTAAGAGGTTAAGTTAGAGGATCAGTAAAAAGATCACTTGGAAGATCAGGAAGAATATGATCAGTAAGAAGATTAGTTAGAAGAGCACGAAGAGGATCAGTAAGAAGATCAGTAAGAAGATCAAAAACAATGTGATCAGTTAGAGAATCAGTAATAAGATCAGGAACAAGACGATCAGTAAGAAGCTCAGTGAAAAGATCAGTAAAAAGATCAGGAACAAGGTGATCAGTAAGAAGATCAGTAAAAAGATCAATAAAAAGATCAGGAACAAGATCAGTTAGAAGATCACTAAGAAGATCAGAATAAAGAAGATCACTGAAAAGATCAGAAAAAGCACGATCACTTGGAGGATCAGAAACAGGAATCAGAATCTAAATCAAAACAAAAATCCATCAACTGGACTTTTAGAAAACTTCCAGAGCTTCAAATCTCTCCCTTCGATGTACAAAGTTCCCAGTTTCAGACGATGTTCGATCCAGTGATGATATTTTTTCGATATTTGCGAGTGAGAAGTGACAATTATCTGCGTGGAAATTGTACATAGAACCACACCATCTCCCTCTATGTGTGCGTGCGTGTGTTGTGTGTGTATTGTATGGTGTATTGTATATACTCGTGTATCCTCGTGTATCCCCCTGAGAGCCATCCATTATTCGATTGTGAATCGAGTGTAAATAGGTTGGACGAGATGTGGTGGAGAAAACGCCGATGATGAAGATACAAAGATGCAACAGATACATCGTACTAAAGCTAGTACTTGGCTCTTTTTAGTCACATATATATATTTACATAGTATACATAGTATACACGCCCTAGATATTTAGCCGTAACTGTACGAGTATGTATATTAGCTAGTCGAAATATACATTGTTTTACAAGAGTTTTTAGCTTTTAGATATTATATACATATTATATATATATTACCCAACCGACACACAGAAAATACCTAATCACACTCACTCTCTCTCTCTCTCTCGATTCGTATTAACTTAATTATTATTGAATCTTTTTTGATTGCCAAAGAAAACCAAAGAACTAAAAACCATAAAGGAGTTGTACTTAATCGTTAATAATGCTTCCATTTTGTAGCCAAAATTGTTGCTGTTGTTGTCCCTAGTCCTAGTTTCCCCGGATAGGATCCTCCTCGTATGCTAAGTTAGCCAAAAACGAAACCCCTTAGCGAAATTATTACAAAATTATTACAAAATTATTACCTAATTAAGTTAGACTGTTGATTGGCCAAAAAAAAAGCAAAAGCAAACTAGTAGTAACTGCTAAACCCGGTTGTATAAATATTTACCCCGTAACCGTATCCGTATCCTAATCCGTATCTGTATCTGTATCCGTATCCCCTTATATGTGTGTGTGTTATTCTTGCTCAGTCTTGGCTGGATGTGCCACCCATACTTGCTACTGTATCGTGTATCTGAGCCGACTATCGATGTCAATTATGAGCCGTGGCAAGCACACTTTGGTTGCCTTTGCGAAACTATCTTCAAGCTAACGTATCTAAGTATCTTAAAAGGGCTCTCAGCTGCTGGGCTGCACAGTGGTTGGAAATTTAAAGAAAAAGGGTTATAAAGTAGAGTTTTTTAGCAATTAACTTTTCACCTCAATCTAGCTCTTTCTTTATCGATTAATATCGATTTTGTGGTGTGTTTTGTAACTAGTTTGTATTTACTTCACATTTTCTAGAGTTTTCGAATTCCCTTTTTGCACAATTTGTGCCCACTGTACTTCTACAGTTTAGTGCTAGAGCTAGCGCTGGTAAAGGAGTCGATATTAATCGATTTCAAATCGATTTTAACGTAACTTAACTAGTATCTTAAAAAGGCTCTCAGCAGCTAGTCTGCACAGTGGTTGGAAATTCATAGAAAAAGCTTAATAAGTAGAGATTCTTGGAAATGTAATTCTCCTTCCTTAATCTAGTATTTTTCTTTATCGATTTATATCGATTTAATATTTTTTTAAATAGTTTACATTTTGCACTTCACATTTTCTAAAGTTAACCGTTTTTCAACCCCTTTTTGAACTATTTCTGCCCACTGTGCTGCTACAGTTTAGTGCCAGAGCTAGAGCTAACAAAAGAGTCGATATTAATCGATTTAAAATCGATTTTAGCATCAAAAAAGTAAGAAACCTTTGATTATCAACGACTTCTAGCTAAGAGCCATCCAGCCAAGTGTGTGTAGTCTCAGTACCTACACCCAAACACACACTCACCTCTTGCACACACACACACAAACACTACACTCTACACCCTCACACACAAACACATAAACATCTCTCTCTCTCTCTCTCTTGTTGAATATCAAGGTCCCGGTATTTTCGTGTGTGCCTTGAGCGGTAAACAAGAAGAACTCAAAATTTCTATACACTCTACACACACTCTATACACATATATTTCTATATATATACATACTATTTAGATTCATATTCTCATATATATATATATTCTGTAAACTTCGATGTAACCACGTCTAGAGAGTTTTTTGCGATTTATTTACATTTAACACGAGAAGAGCTATATATCTTGAGCCGTTTTGAGATTGAGATTGCGAAGAGAAACGATGAATTCATCAGATAATAATAAAAAACCAAAATGATTCTTTGACTAAAAACGCTTGTGATGTTCTTTTTATTTCAAAAAACCAAAAAAATAAAAATAAAAAATAAACACAAAGGAAAAACAGAGAAAAGAAAACCCACCGAGCACTCACTGTGTGTATATATTGCTATATCCTGCTGAATCCTGATAAAAAAATATATATAAGGATTACGAAAAAACCAAAATTGATAAATTAAAAATTGTGATGGACTCAATTTTAGTTTTAAGTTCGAATTGCTTCTACTAACTGATTTCAACTTCCACATGCTTCTTAGATGTTTTTGGTTGTGACTGTACCTAGTTATTCCCTATATCCTGTATAGCCTGTATATCCCGTATAACCCCGCTTTAACCTCTTTTAACCCCTTTTAACCCTTTAAAGACTCCATTCAGAGCCAGAGAGCAAGCGTTTTTAATCAAAGATGGATCGCGTTTTTTCAATTATTGTTTCCGTTCCGTTTCTCCGCTTCGCAAAAATGTTAAAAACTTAAAAACAAGTTAAATAGTATTTACAAAACAGGCAGAGAGTTCTCTTAAAGTAAACTTAGATGGCAAAGCAGAGCAAAAGCAAGAAAAGCAAAAGCAAAGCAAAAGCAAAAGCAGCTAGAGCCCATCACAAATTTTAATTTGCCAAAAGTGGGTTTGCTGGTGGTGGTGGTGGTCGGGGGCAGGTCCAGGTCCATGTCCAGGTAATGTATATCCCTCCCTAATCCTCTCCAGCAGCGCAGCCTCAACTCCCAGGTAGCCTCCGCCCAGGGAGGAGCCACCACCGATCGCGATCGCTCCAACCACGGGGCCCATGTGGAGCAGATCGAGCTGCTGATCGACGAGAAGTGCCGCATCCTGAACAAGACGGGCACTCCGAAGAGCAGTGCCCTCCACCTGGCCAACTGGATGAAGGGCCAGCTGGACAAGCAGCAGCAGCAGGCCCGCCTGGCGGCCATAGCCCGCTCCCAGGAGAACGTCAGCGCCGAGGATGAGCAGCTGATCTTCAACAGTGACAGCGAGCAGGACGAAAGAATTACGTACTGGACGCGGCAGCAGCTGGAGAAGCGCACCAAGGAACTCAATCTGGCCAAGGAGAACGGCGGACTCTCCGCCAAGCCCAACTTCGGGGGGAAGCGACTCAGCGGCGTCGAGGAGCTGAGCATGAGCGCCACCTCGGACATATACTCGGTGTCGGATGCGGAGGCGGTGACCAGTGTGATCAGCCAGTCGCACAGCACCACCTCGGATAGCCAGGTGAGTGGGGGAACCTGTTCCTCTCCTACAAATCCCGCTTGGTAGCCTCTAAGCTAACCCTGCTCCTCTTGCTCCTCTTGCTCCTCCTCTCTGTAATGGCCAGATCACCGTACGCTCCAGCCCCATTGTGCTGGACAAGCTGGCCGTGTGCCGGCATTGCCACAAGAATTGCCAACAGCAGCAGAGTGGGACGGGAGGTGGCGCCGGTGGCAACCGTACTGGAGCCGGCTCCAATCCCGTCCTGCTCTGCACATCCCTGAAGGTGCAGCACAGCCAGTCCTCGCCCAATCGCTGCTGCAAGCTCGGTCTCAACGGCCTCACCTCCGATCTGGGCTTGGAGCGGGCTCGAATGGGCTCGAGAACAGGCACGCCGCGAACTGGCAGCAGCATGTCCAGCACGGGCACCGGCACCACCACCATCACCTCCTCGAAGTCCAAGATGACCATCACCAGCACCCGCCGGGAGACCGGCGGCGACACCGAGAGCGATGTGGCCCAACTGATCACCGACGAACTGTCCCTGTCCCAATCAGAGGCCACCGATGACAGCGTCGCTGCGATGCCCAACAGCAGCGCCAGCAGTGCCACCGAGGGCTCCAAGGTACGTCATCTAGATCGGGCTCCTGCTCCGGCAGCTCCCTCTCCCGCCCGCTCCCTGCCCAATGGCCACTGCTCCGCCTCACCGAAGAAGCCCCTGCCTCCGCCGCGACGCCCGCGGATCGTCCAGGAGCCAGCCACCCGGCCCAAGGCTAACCAGCAGGTCAAGGCCATCGTGACCATCACGGAGACGGCCAGGATCATGAGGAGTGTGAGTCCCTCGAAGGTGGGAGGTGGAGCAGCTCCCTGCCACTGCCGCTGCCAGCCGGAGGACTTCACCCATGCCCAGCTCTCGCCAGACAAGATGGAGCAGCAGACCTGCAAGCTCCTCGAGTCACCCAAGCAGACCACCAAGACTAGCACCTTGGAGCAGCAGAAGCAGGAGGATGAGCAGCTGTCCCTCATGCTCATTGGCCTGGCACAGTTTGCCCCAGCTGCCCAAAGGCTATGTGGCCAAACTGGAGGAGAGGGAGGAGCCCAGCCCACGATAGCCGTGGTGCCGCCCACGCCGGATTCGGTGCTCACCAAGACCAGCACCCATGTGTGGGACAACAGCGGGTGCTCCTCCTCGAACGGGACTACCACCAGCACGGCCACCACTACGACGAAGCAGCCCAGGCAGGCCATCATCGAGAATATACCCGAGGACTCCTGCGATGAGTCGCCGCTGGACGAGGAGCCCCCCTATCGACCCATGAGCAGTGCCCTGCGACGCTTTGGCACCATGTCCAGCCTGGAGAAGCTGCCCTCCGACGATCGCATGGACGAGGCCGATGAGCTGGACGATGACCTGGAGGAGGAGGAGGACCCCAACTCCTCCTACACGCCTAATGGTCACGAGGAGAATGATGGCGATGAGGAGGAGGAGGAGGATGTGGCCTCGGACACGGCTTTGGCTCAGAACCTCAATGAGCCCTCCACTTCCTCGGGGGGTGGCCTGCACCTGGCCAATGGCGATGTCCTGGCCAGTGGGGCCTGGACCAATCGGGCGGGGGCCTATGTCTCGGATAAGATGTCCTTTTTCGAGGAGTCGCGAGCCTTCATCGACAAGTATCTGGGTCGCTGGAATGCCGGAGAGCAGCAGGGAGGCGGCGCAGGTGGCGGAGGCACTGCCTCTGAGACGGACGAGCAGATGGACGAGTGCACCTCGGGCGCCACCAGCGGCGAGGAGGTGTGGGGCACACCCACCAGTGGCGGGGACAACGACGACCAGGACCTGCAGCTCATCAACTCGGAGAACACGCACTCGGTGGGTAGCCTAGAGATTAAATCAGGGGTGCTCAGTCCTATGGCACGCGGGCACTTTTGTTTTTATTTTCGGCACTTACTATTATACTTTCCTAAGGCACACGCCGGTTCCTCTTTGTGTCGCTGTCCGTAACGAGCCAAGCCAACAACAATTCCTTTTGAACTTTAAATTTCAATTTTAATTTTAAATTTTAAATTTAAATGAAATAACCAAAATGATAATTTTTCGGAATTAAACTTTTTTTTTTTCTCAGTGTTCATTTTGTAGCAATAAAACGGCGTCGATACATGTGTGCGTGTGTTTTCTTTTGTTTGTGTTTTAAGCACCCCTGGATTAAATTCCTAATAAATTCATTAATTAAAACCCTAATTAAAACCCCCCTTTAGTCACCCACCAAGTCGAGCACCTCCCTGAACGACGACGATGACACCGAGCTGATGATGGACGAGCTGCTGATGGCGCCTCCGATGACCGCGAGCACCATTCGGGGACTGCTGCCACGGTATGTAGGTCTCTGCACCCTCCGGCCGGGTCCGGAGCACTCCTGACCCAACACACTCAAGACACACATACAGTCGGTAGAGTTGAGATAAAACCCTAGACTAGACCTATATAGCCCCAGGAGCTCCAGCCGAGATCAAACTTATATATAATAATAATAGTATATAGTCTATAGCTTATATATCGTAATAGTGCCCTACCTCTGTTTTAATAAGACCAAACGAATTCTCTTTTTTTTCCGTGTACTCCTTTGGTAACTTTCTTTCGTAGCTTTTACAGGTGTTTATCTACCTTTCGTTTCCACACACACCACACACACACACACATCCCCCGAATTCGATTCGAAATCAGTGCCATCTCTATATATAACCTATATAACCTCTGTAACCTAGTATATCTTGCTCACAGGCTAGTCATAGTCCTAGTCATAGTCATAGTCAGGCCAGGGTAGCTTAGCCCTTGTCCCCTATCTTTAACTCTAACTATATCTAGATGTATCGCAGTTGATATATCATTAATAATATCACTAATAATATCATTTATAATATCATTTATAACATCATTGATATCACACACACATCGATCGATTATTGCTAAATTCCAATTGAAATTCGTTTGCATACGCCACACACACGTATTATCGTACCGTATACCGTACATCCGTATACCGTATACCGTATATCCGTACATCCGTATATCGTATCCGTATCCGTTGCCAACGTATCCGTCATAGACGTCGCCTTGAGCCCCTGTTCGAGGAGGAGACGGAGAGCGACGAAGAGAAGACGCAGCAGGATAGCGACGACGTCAAAAAGGTGGGTCGTTATTACAGCAAATCCCAAGACACGTCCCGAAAACCCAAGCTAAATACCGAGAAACTATCAAAACCTTTAAAAAATAACAAAAACTTATAAGATAAGTAACAAAAATGGTCAAAAACATATCAAAAAGTATCAAACAATATTCAAAACTACAATAAAAATATTAAAAACCACATGAAAATATCAAAAAATAAATAAATATGATCAAAATCGTATTAAAAGGTATCATTAACTCTCACAAACATATTACAAAGTATCCAAAAATATCAAAAACTACAATAAAAATATAAAAAAGTACAGGAAAATATCAAAAGAATACCAAAAAGTATACAAAAATATCAAAAACTATAAGCATTATCAAAATGAGATCAAAAGCCATTAAAAATGATCAAAAATGATCAAAAATAAAAAATAGAGCTATCACAAACTATCAAAGAACTATTAAAAAATACTAAAAACGATCAAAAAGATAACAAAAGTATCAACAAGTACTAAAAAGTTTTAAAAGCATACCAAAAAGCATTAAAAAATATAAGTGCTATCAAAATCATATCAAAAGCTATCAAAGAACTATTAAAAACATAACAGAAAGTACAAAACAAATCAAAAAACCCAAAAATATATATTAAAAACAAACCAAAAAGTATTAAAAACTACAAAAAAATATTAAAATCATACCACAAAGTATTAAAAGCGATAGATACTATCAAAATCAAATCAAAATATATTAAACACTATAAAATAACTATCAGAAACATAACAAAAAGTAGCAAAAAATTATAAAAAACTACAAAAAACATATCAAAGACATACCAAAAAGTCTCTAAAAATATTAAAATATCACACAATATCAAAAATATACCAAAAGAGTATCAAGAAAAATATCAAAAACTTTAAAATATATCAAAGACTGTCAAAAGACTTTAAAATAATATAATAAATATTAAATAGTATCCAAAACATATCAATTCTATACATCATTTGGCAAAAAAATAAAATAAACTATATAAATTTCAAAAAAGATCCAAAAAATATAAAACATATAAGAAACTATAAAAATCTAAAAAAAAAAAGTATCAATTAAAGGACTGCGAATGCAACCGTGTCGCGTTTCATTTTCGTTTCCGTTCCGTTTCCGCATTCCGCTGCATGGCAAAACCAGAGGCAACTGTACCTGCGCACCAGAGACAGAGACAGAGAGAGAGAGAGAGCCTTAGGCGCCACTCCCGCCTCTGATCTGTAGCCCTAACCTAGCACACCTGCATGTAGCCCCTAGCCTCCTAGACTCAAGGAACTAACCCAATAACCTTTTGGTTTGTCTTTCTCTCTATTTTGTCTATACTTTCATAAACCATCATCATCATCATCATCATGAACCATCGACTGCAACTCGCTCATCTCCATCTTCATCGATCAAAATCACGCTCTAACATGTTTTGACTTTGTATGTAAACTGTACTTCCGTTTTGCCTGTCTATTCATGTATCTTTGACTTAATGTTGCTTAAAAAATAAATGTATCTTGGGTAGAAGGTGGTAGTGAAATTAGTGAAGCTTTAGCCCATCCTGCAGTACTGCGAGCTCATCAACATCACGCACACTCGGACGGGTCCGGACAAGGACGACACCGATTGACGACGATCCTGCTATCGAAATTCCGTACTGTAACCGAACACCAAACTCCCACAATAAACTCCACCAATCTCATCATCCGACATCCAGTTCATCCCGGGCCAACTGCCAGCAGGAAGCTCTATCCCAACCAGAATTGATTAGTTGAATTCTATTCCCAACAATTGGTAGGGGGAAGCAACGACCAATGGCCACTACCTAGAGGATTCGGCTGGAAGTTCAGGCGACAGCGAGGCAGCTGCAGTCCCCTTACCACCACCAGTTCGACCAGTGGTGCCGGATCGGGAGGAGGATCCAGCGGACAGGGAGGAGGAGGAGCGGGAGCGGGAACAGGAGCAGGAGTCGAAGCAATCGGAGCAGGAGGAGCAGGAACGACTCCCCACGAGTGCCATGATGATGATAACCACACGACTGCTACCCACCACGGCCATCATTTCGGAAGTGGCGCCATTGGGGGCCTCATCCTGCGAGTATCTGCTCGATCAGCGCCCCTCGAGCGGAGCAGTAGGACGCGACCAGGTCGTCGCCAGTACAGTATCCATACCCACCACGATGCCATTGCCTCCTACTCCGGCGATGCCAGCAGCGACATCATCGAGGACATCAACGACATCGATAACTTCGACAACATCGATAACATCGACGTCGACGACATCGATGACGATGGCGAGTCGAGCTCCCTCATCGATTATTACAACAACCAGCAGCGGGAGCGGCACTACCAGCTCCGGAGGCAGAGCCAGCGGCAGGCCGCCGAGATTTGTTCCACCGCCGCCGCCACCGCGTCGCTTGCTGCTCACGCAGACCGATCTAAGCGCTGCTCCGGCCAAAATGGTGAGTCTTCCTAGATCCCAGAAGCACCCGGAAGTTCCTAATCCCTAAGTTCCCTTTTAGGAGCCACCTCGAAGAAAATCTGGCGCTACTGCTGACAGTGGCTCCTCGGCGGCTGTCGGCGTCGCCGGCAGCGCTTCGGCCCCAATCGCTATCGGGTCAAGGACAATGCCGGTCTCGGGGCCGAGTACCAGCAGCTCCAGGCAGCGACCGTCCTCAACGATAATCGAGACCTGCCTGCTGGGGGCACCCAGGCCCGTCTCAGTCACTTCATTAGCAACAGTCTCGAGGATGGCAGCCGACTCCCAGCGGGAGAGGAAGCCGGAGCAGGAGCAGAAGCAGGAGCAGGAGGAGAGGCAGGAGCAGGCTCCGAGCAGCCCAGCTGCAGTGGCCACAGACGCAGCAGCAACGCTGGACGCTCCGCGTTCGGTGGCCGCTGTCCCAGCGCCCCACGCTGGCTGCGGCCTAAGTCCAAGGCTGGAAATGCGTCTGGCCCTCAATCACGACATCCTCGGGGACGAGGACTTGATCTGCTACGAGCCTGGTCCCGATCTAACAACTATTCTGGGGTGAGCTCTCTCAGCCTTCCCTCTCTTTTTTTTGGGATTTTTAAGGAGGTTTTAAAGAGATTTCAAATCGCCAAAGCTTAGTTTTTCGATAAGAAATTTCTATAATGAATGAATTTAATGAATGTTTTAAGATCAGAGACATGCTATAATAACATTTATGATATTAATGAGTAGAAGGTAGAACCAAGTGGCTAGACATAAGAATGAACTAGCTAACATTTATTTTTAATATTGCTTATCATCCGGCTCGAAGGACTAAATGTTGTGGTGGAGAGAGCTGTAGTTGTTTTTTTTTTTTTTAATTTTATAGAGGTTTTGAAGAGATTTTAAATCGTCAGGGCTTATTTTCTCTATAAAAAATATGGATTTACCGAAATTGTAAAGTGCTTTTAGATCACTAACATGCTATAATTACATTTGCGTGAGTACAAAGTAGAACCAAGTGGCTAGATATGAGAAAGAAATACGTTAAATGTATTCTTAATATTGCTTACAATCCGACTCGAAGGACCAAATGCAGTTTCTCTTATTTCAAACCATCCCAGAAATCGTTGTTAGTTAATTGATATTTTTATAGTTCTTTTTACATTATTATATTTCTATTAATTAATTATTGAACAATTCCAGGCACGACCTCTCCACATTTCATCGTCTGACGGGTCGCGATTTATTGAGTCGTTCAGCCACGAACCGGGTGCAGCCAAAAGAGGCTGTCATATCGTACTCTCAACATCGCAACTCAAAGATGGACACCCCGACGGTGAACCGTCGGCCCCGGCCCCTTTCGGCGGGCGCTGCCTTGAGTCGCAGTCGCAGTCGCAGTCACAGCAATACCAACAGCAGCAGTCACGGCAGTCCGCTCGCCACCGGCGCTGGTGGCTCAATCCGTGCCGCGGGCGACGAAGATCCGAAGAGGCAGCCGGCGCCAGCACATCCGCATCCGCCGGCGGGCTGGAGCGGTGGTGGATCTGCGGCTCGAGCCGGCGGCAGCGGGAACGGAAGCGGCGGCGGCGCGAGCACCGGCTCCAGATCCAACAGAGACGGGAGCAAATTAGGCGATCTGGAAATCTTAGCGAGACGCGAGAAGATATACTCCATGTCTCAATCGAGGAGTGGCTGTCGAGCCAGGGAGACATCCACGACAATGTCCACGACGACTCTGGTGGCGATGGCTTCGGCGGAGGCGACGGGGACACCGATGGGGGGGGATTCAACGAGACGCGACTCTTCCTGGCCCCCGACCCAAGTAGCTGCAGCAGCCTCTCTGACGAGGACGAGGAGTACTACTTCGATGGACGGAGCGGGAGTCATCACTACAGCCACAACAACAACAATGACTGAGGCAGCCTTCCTTGAGACCGAACTGGGCAGGTCCAAGCGATTGTGAGTATTGGGGAAAGAAAAAGCTTACAGTAATTTTTAATATTGCTTACAATCCGGCTCGAAGGAACAAATGTAGCCTTCTCCTATTTCAAACCCTCCAAGAAGTCTTTATTGAATAATTGCTATTTTAATAGTTTTTTATACATTATAATATTTCTATTAATCAATATATATGGATTGTCTCTGCCAGAATAAACTTCATAAAGCGTCGCAACTCCGAGATAACCGCCAGTAGCACCAGCAGCACTCCCAACTTCTCCGACGGCGCCGCGGGCGAGCAGCCCCAGCCGAGCCACAGCCAGAGCAGCCTGCTCCAGCTCCAGAAGCTGCCGTCGCAGCAGGACTCGGCGGAGATGGCCCAGATGTCGCCGCGCAAGGATAACGTGAGTCCTCCCTCAGGAAATTTTTTTAATTTCTTGAAGATAAAATTATATTCTAACCAGGACAAGCCATCACTGAACCGCCGCCTGTGGAAGCAGATCACCAAGCGCCGACGCACCAACTCCGTGTCCCAAATAGTCGCCGGCTAGGCGGGGAAAGGGGAATCCCCTGAAGAAGAAGCACTCACCACCACCCATCTCCACCATTCTCGCCTCTCACTTACTGTGTTCTAAGGGTAGATTTTAGTCAAGCTTACGGAAGCCGTCGATCAGCGATGGCCCAGGAACGATAACAAAGGCGATGACGATGCCGATAACCGATTATTTGCACGGGAAAGTGCATATCAAGGAATTAAAAAAAACAAAAGAAATATATAGCAAGCGGAGGTAGTACGTTAAGTTTTTTGATACGACTTTGTAGCTAGCGAATCTAGCTCTAGGCGTCGAATTTGCGTCCAACAACAAAACAGATATCGATAAATGGTCGATAGAACGATAAAGATATCGAATCGAATCTCCTGCCAAGAGGAAGCGAGCGAGTCCCAGCCAAATACGAACTAGACAACGAATGGCAGTCAGAGAGGAGGCATCCACACACACAACACACTCTACACACACCACACACACACTCGGAATCGGAATCCAGCCAAAGAAAATAAATGATTAGGACTTAGGGGAATTCCGCACACGGACTATATGTATTTTTTTAGAGAGTCGGCATTCATGATTAGCTTTTAGCCGTATTTCGGGTTCGGGTTTATGTTGCGCGGAATTAACAGTGTGAAATTGCCTTACGTATCCAATGAACTATTGTATGGGTAGCTTAACGTAGTTGTCTTTATACATAACATTTACACTAACATTTTACATAAACATAAACATTAAAAAGCATAAACAAATTAACAAATTAACGGCCACAGCCTCAGTAGAGTCCGCGTCAGTCGTCGTAATACAATTTTTAGCAATTAAATTCCACGTTTTTCTCAACTATTTACAAGCGAAGTCTTTTGCATCAGTTAGATCTTATATACAATATATAGATATATATATATATATATATATAGGGAATCTTGGTAGTTCATTTCACATTGAAATTGTAATTGAAATCGGAGGAAACGAATAACACAGAAAATTGTTTGAAAATGGAATATAACAAATTATACGAATTAATAACAAACGAGATCAAGTACATTTATCAGCTTTAATAGAAAATCTAATATATATACATGGATCTAAATAGTTCTAGTTATAGTTATATAATTACTTTTGAATAGTGAGCGAGAGAGCGATCGGGTTATTAGGCATTTGACACTCACTCACACTCACAACACTCACGAGTCATTCATTGATTGATACTCCAGCACCGTTTACAGCCACGTGAGATATATATTAGCCTTGTAAACCCCCGGAGTCCATACTTCTTTGTCTGTTTTTTTTGGGTATTTTTAGCAGAGTAGTTACGAGTACGAGAACGTATGAATTTTCCTCTTGAAATTCATTAAGAAATTCAATTATATAAAAGACAAATTCCAAACGAAAAAGCATCCAAATAAATTCAATATACAAATAAATAAAAAAAAATCGGTGTATTGTGCTTAGAAATTCCTTGGGAGAGGCTTGGGGCATTGGTAGCGTGCGGGGTCTATCATCAAACGTGATCAATGGCTAAAAAATAAATAGAGAACTTTTTCAGGCACTGGTCGCAGGTTTTGGTACTCTTTTGGAGTATAGGTAACTTATATATATCGGAATAATTAGGTTTTAGGGATAATGCATACTGAATTCCACTTGAAAATAATATTTATTTTATATTTTATTCGCTGGAGAAATTACTATCGGGCTAAAGCAATGTTTTTGGTTACAATGATCATATTTTTGTAATATTTAATATTAATATAATTAATAGAGAACATTTTCAGGCACTGATTGAAGTTTTTTGTACTCTTTTACTCATAAACTTATGTTTCATACGAGGCCTACTGATTTAATGGGAAATATATACTAGATTCAACCTACAAATAATACATATTTTACATATTATTTTATGTAAAAACTATAAAAAAATAACAACTTTTTTTTTGGCTTAGATTTTTTTTTAATATTGCTTACAATCTGGCTCGAAGGACCAAATGTTGTCAAAATGTAGCCTTCTCTTATTTCAAACCCTCCAAGAAATATTTTTAATTAATTGCTATTTTTAATTTTTTTTTTTAAATTATTATATTTCTATTAATGTATAAAATAATGAATTATTAAACAATTCCAGGCACGACCTCTCCACTTTTCATAGTTTTTTTTTTGGTTTATTGTTCATACTTTTGATAGTATTATATTGAGGTTTTAAGGTTTAATGGAATATACATCCTAAATACATATATATAAATATATATTATTTATTTTATTATATATATATACATATATATGTATATATATATTATTTTTTATATAATTATTAAAGAGCTAAACATTTTATTTTTGAAATTTAATCTCTTATAAGTCCTCAAGTATGTATTAAGATATATCATAAAAATTCTAGTGCTGGGAAATCATACTATAATATTATTTATTTAATATATATTATTAATATTATATACATTTTTAATGCCTAAAGTTCTACCCATAATATCTGTAGTACCCTTTTTAGGGAAAGAGCATTCTTACAACGAAATGTTGGTCAAATTAATTGTAATTCCCCCGTGGAGCTGCTGGGTTGGGCCTGGGCCCACTGCCGCCCGTGCGTGCGTTCTCCAAAAACCCGGCTGAGGCGAGGCGCGAGAGAGGGTGGCTTGGGATCTGGCAAGAGAGTCGGTTGAGAGAGCGTTGAGAGAGAGGGTTGAGAGAGAGCTCCCTACCAGCCAGTCAGCTGTTGCTGCAGCTGGCTTTCAGCTTTCAGCTTTCGGCTCTTCGGCTTGGCAGCTGACTGAGCCGAGGCTCAGTCGAGAAACGAGTTTCGTGCCGAACGGACGCCACGCCGCGTCTCACTCTCTCGCGGGCCGAAGACGACGAAGACAGCGCAGAAGAATCGGAGGCAGGGAAGAATTCCTCGCCAAAAGCTTTGTTTACAATTTGCATACGTTACATGCCTTTTTAATTGGCAACACGCGAGTGCAAGTGTAAGTTTCTTTACATTCATTTGTTTTTTTTTTTTTTTTGAAAGTGCTTACAAAAAAAAAAATATAATAAAAAAAAAGAAATACTCGTAAAAAAAAAGAGAGTGTGTGTGTGGTGGCTGTTAACCTGGGCACAGGCATTTTGGACCGATGCATGTGAACTGACAGGAAATAAAGAGAGCGGAGTTAGAACGAACCATGGGCCAGAGATGCGGCCCAAACAGATTCGCTAATTGAGGTCGTTGTCTAGGTAAGTTGTCGGTTTCATCTCGCTTCCGTTTGCATCTGAAAATTCACTTACTTTGCCCCTGCAACACCAGCACAGAGCCGCCACAGCGATCTCCGATCTCCGATCTCCGCGATCTGCGGCGGATAAAGCCACAGCTAGTGCTCCGAAAACGGTAAATTATGCCGGTGTGCTGGGGGCAAGAAACTCGCCTCGATGGCGAAAATTCACACGTTGCACAGTGGGGCAAGGTATGAGGAAAATGTGCGTTAAATTTGGGTTCTTAAGGGAAATATGGAAAAATGTTGGGGGGGGGTGGAAATAATATGGAAAGTATGTGATACAATTTGGATATTCAAAGGCCTCTTAGTTAGGGAGTTTAAACACAAAACTCTCTTGTGCGGACATTACCGATTTTTGTCCGTTTAATAGAGAGCAAGAGATTTTATAATTTAAAAATATTTTCCCTCGATATAAGTTATTCTAAAAATATATACAAGCTCTTAAACATTTTTATTTACGGATTTATGACCTAAAACTTTCTCGAACGGACATTCAAGACCTTGTCCGTTCAAGAGAGAGAGCCCTCAAATGAGCTTTATCCTTCATACAAATATTTCTACTAGATATTATATAATATAAGCTCTCAAAAAAACCCCTAATTGGGGAGTAACAAACCACAACAACCCCTGAATCCTTTATCCGCCATCACCATTTGTCCGCTCAAGAGAGTTTTCTCTGTTTTTATTTTCTACGTTCGTATACTATATATACTTCTTTTTCAAGTTCACACGTTCTCTCAATAAACATTCTACTGTTAAATTTCATATATATCGCATACATGCTATTTAAGATACATACATACATGAATATATATTCTATAAGCCCTGTCCGTTAGTTGCTCCTACTGTTTCCAAGCAAGTTAGATTCGAGGTTCCTAATTTTATAATAGCGTTTCAGTTTCTCTCAGATTTTTATATACTTAAATCCCACTAGCTAAGTGAGGAAATGCTTGTGCTTTTTGCCCCAGAGTCCGCTTTGGTGCTGCTGCAAAAAAGCGGAAAATCAAAATGACAGATAGTCGGTCCGGGTCGCTCCGATCAGAAGAGGAAAAAGCCGCGCCAGCAACTTGCCACTGGCTGAGTCAGCAGTGAAAGCAGCATCAGCGGATCGGATTGGATGCGATTGGATTGGGATTGGTACTGGGATTGGTACTGGGAAACCAAAAACTCTGATAAATCTCACGGCTGAGAACAAGAACTCGGGGTTTTGATAATATAATTATCCAGGCGGCCACAATCATTGGGTTTATGGCCATAATGATGAGGCTGAGAGATCGCTGATCGCTGATGGTCGGACCACCGAAACCGCAGCGGAAACGCTCTCGACTATCGATCAAAAAAGCAACAAAAAAGCATAAGCTATGTAAGGTCGAAGCACGGCGGCTAAATGCATATTAAGTAATTTCCAGCAAGTGAGAAACGAGATAAAAACGTAAATAGATACTTGTACGGCTCTATTTAGCGCATGTTTCCTTTTCCAAAAACATTCGCAGCTTGTTTTTTACGTTTTTTTAAATTTTTTTGTTGTATTTTTTTTTGGTACCGCTAAGGCAAATGGCAAGTGCAAAAATTTGTTGCGAAAATTGATTAACATCAAACAGGTTGAGGCACCTCTCCACCACTCCACACCACTCCATTTTCCCCTCGCAACTATTCATAAAATTGCTGGTCAAAAGTTTTTAATTGAATCTCACATAAAAAGTAAAAAAAAAAATAAAGAAAATCCAAAGGGGGGGTTAGAGAAAAACCAAATAAAAAGCAAGGCAAGCAAACAAATAAAAAAAGAAGTGGCGACAAAGACAACAAACGCTGGATGATGATGATTGGGACATGAAGCTCCGAACTCTTGACGATTTTCGGTGATTTTTTGCTTTTATATATTTTTTTTTATATAGGCGTTTATATATCGTATATTATTTGGCAACATTTCACTGAGAAACCGCGTTGATAAAACTGGTTTCGCAGTTTTTTATTGAATTTTATACAACATTTGCATCGCGCCGAGCCGAACAATAAACAATTTCAATGAGAAAACAAAAAGATGGTCGCCTCGTTAAGCGTTAAGCTCAAGGTATTTGAACCCAACACAGGAGGAGAATTGTTCTCCGATTTGGATTCGGAATCAGACTCAGTTTCGGCTCCCAGAAGCTCTAAGAAGGCTGAACGGGAGAGGACCATCCCTGCCAGAAAAAGTGACAGCCAGCTGCTTCGGCTTAAAACTCTGAATTCTGAATGAATGAATGAATGAATGAGCATTCGAACAAAAGCCCACAAAGGAATCTGCGCCTTCTCTTACTCACTTCCTTTTCCAGAGCGATCTTTCCATTCCCCCTTTTCGGGTCTGGGGTCGCTCTTTCTACCTGTCACTCCGCTCCGCTCCTCTCACTTTCGTTTCGATTTTGATTTTGATTTTGGTTTCTCGGGCAACCCGCTGACGATGAAGGGCCTTTCTAAATCTTTAATGGCCCCCCTTTTACCTTTTGTGTACTGGGAATTCTCAGAATTTAAGAGTCGCGCAGAGAAGTGAAAGAATTGAGACTATAACTTTTGGGGATTCTAAGAGGTTACTCTTTTGTACAAACAAAAATAGCAGACTTGGAAATCCACTCTGTAATTATTATAAGAGATTTTTTAATAATTAATTTTGTAATTTTTATAAAGAAACAATAATAATAATAATTACAAAATTCTAATTATACAAATATTTGCATAGAGACACCAAATTCTATAATCTTCCTCCTATAATTCACCTATAATTTACAACTGACCGCTAGGGAAAATGGCCAATGATTTATACCTTAAATCTTATTACTTATTATTATTAATGTATATTTATTTGATTAATTTTATGGTTTTTATATAGAGTACAAATTTCTGCTTAGGAATCCCCAAATTCTAAAATAATTATAATTCTAATTCTTCTAATTCTAAGCTTATTAATATATATTTATTTTATTAATTTTTATATAGAGTACAAATTACTGCTTTGAAACTTAAAAATCCAAAAATTTTTCCCTATAACTCACCTTGTAATTCTCAAGTGATCTGTTGGCGTTATAAGGTGTGATTTATAACTAAAAAATATAACTTATTAATGTATATTTATTTTATTTATTTAATGGTTTTTATATCGAGTATAAATATCTGCTTAGAAAACTTAAAATCCACAATTTTCTCCCATGAACTCACCTTATAATTCTCAAGTGACCTGTTGGCCCTACAAGGTGTCGTCTCTCGTCTTTCGTCTGGCTTGAATACGGTTTGCTTAAAGACTTCCTGAATGACTTCTATGATCTATGAGGCTATCATGTAATGCCTCTGTCAGGGGGTACTTGAACTTCCCATTCTCCATTCTATGAGCTCCATTCTACGTTCTCTGTTCTCCCCGTTCTCCCGGTTCTTCGTTCTCCCTGCTCTCCCCGATTCTCTCCATTCTCCGCGATTCTCCAATCTCCTACTGAACAGTTCGCTGAACAATGGAGTTCTTGTGGCTCCGGCTCCGAGTGTGTGCATTGTCTATGTAATCCATGGGGCACGGGCACAAAGCCCGGCTGTGCCTCCTGCTCCATACATAGTAATTAGAATCATGCACGGAGTGTCTGTGTGTGTGTCTCTGTATCTATGTATCTGCGTATCTGCGTATCTGCGGGGTTCGCTGACTGTGACTTTAACCGTTGGCGTCTGCGCCTCAGAGTCGTTAATTTAGGCTTCGTTTCAACTCAACTCTATTCTATTCTCTATGCTCGTGGTAATTATGAGCGACAGAAGCGGACCATTTCCCCATTTCGAACCTGGGCAGTTAGAGAATTTGATTCGGGATCGGGAAGCCGGCCAACTTCTTCTCCAGTCTCCCATTAATCACACGAATTGGTCAGTTGAAAATTCAATTTCGTGGACAGAGTCGACAAATTAACGTCTTTTTAATTGCTCGTGAGTTGCCGGGTTGCCGCAACGTTCACCAACAACGTTCAACAATGTTCAACAACAGGCGGAGCCAACACCAACAATGGCCAATTGTCATGTGGAGTCGTTGAACTCAAGAGCCCCCCTTCAGCAGTCAGAGTCTCAGTGTTTATCTGCTTTTTGATTTGCTTTTTGGTTTTTTAAGAGGCGACGTTATACAATAGATCAGCTGCTGATCCATCATAAATTGTGAAACAAAAGTGCAGCTTCGGTATGTAAATAAAAACAAACATCAAACATCGAAAATAAGCTGTGGAAAAAGAGCAGCGTTTGACTGGGTCTGACCTTGACAAGGGCAGCCGCATAGCAAACGTGTTTACCAACAAATCGGTCTAAGCAAACCGGTCTGCTCGGCGCTGCTCCCCATCATCCACCATCTCCTCCTCCCTGGTTCGGCGGATATTTTCAGACTTTTTTTTTCCTGATTTTCTGTATTTTTGGTGACGCTTCACAGATTTTCCGCACGTTAAATTGTCACAAAAAAAAATAAAAATAAAAATAATAACAAACAAATAGAACTTACCACGTGCCCAGCAAAAGCAGACTTGCAACCGAGCATCCAAGCAGAGAGAGAGCTGAACAGATGGAATGGAATTAAACACTCTCATGTGGAGGCAAGCATGCATGCCACTAAAAAAAAACACTGGTTGGCGAATTAATAGTATTTTTTGGGCTAACAAATTAAGGCGTCTTGCTTCTTAAAGTACAGAAAATAAAGCATGCTTACATGAAAACAGAAATCTGCAAATAAAATCGCAAAACTTATGATTTAAATGGGGTTAAAAGGCATTTAATTATATATAAATCAAGTACTTCAATTACTTCATATTCATACTATATATATTTTTTTAAAGAACCCCTTACATTTTCTTAGACACTCTTACAAGTTGATCCCCAGCTGTGGGTGTGTGTGCCTTTGCTTGGCTCTAACAATTGCAGTTGATTTCTTGCCGCCTCTCGGCTTCTTCCCTTTCAATTGCAATTCGACTCAATTGAGTTGAGTACGAAAGCGTGAAAAGCTCGGCGAATCCAGCCAGTCATAATAATAGGAGTTGACCGGCCACTGACCACCACCAGACAGGCGACGCCGTGGATCGCTGGCTGTCTCGACGATTACAGTATTGAGGATTTTTAATTTGAATTTTAATGTTGGGTTTGGAAAACCTAAGCGAATGCAGTTAGAAATAAAGCAAAACGTTGATTGCGAAGAGAGTGTTGTAAAAGGCAGCATGCTCAAGCTGTGAGTGTTGGAAAAACTAATGAGATAATGAAGAAGTTTAATAAAGTAAGGAACCAACCTATTAATCAGTGTTAAAATGAGCTCCTCATTGCATTTTTTTAAATTGAAATCTGTGTTGGAAAAGGCTCAACGAAGTACTCAAGTATTGAAAAATACTTCGTGGTCACTGTGTTAAAATTAACTCTAAAAAATTACATAAGTGTTGGAAAGATCTTTAGGTTTAGAAAAAAGAAATAAATCGACATTTGCAACTTTCAATAAGTGTTAAAAACACTTAGCGATAACAGTTCTTATAAAACTTAAAATTAGTGCTGGAAAAGTCTCATCAAATAAAGTTTTGATATGAATTCTAAAAAGGTTTCCCTGATTACTGAATCATAACAATTAAATTCATGTTAAATAGCATTTAAATTTGAATCTCAAGTGTTGAAAAACGCTTAGTGTTGTAACCAACTCTAAAAAACCCTCTTTATTTGACCTTGAAGTCGGTTTTTATGGAAAAAGTTTAGCGATCACCGTGTGGAAATTAACCACAAAATGGGGTTTTTATTCGAACTTAAGGCGAGAGAGGAGCCTGGGGTTTTTTATACGCTGGCTTTACAGGTCGGGGGCCTCTGAATCACCGAACCATGGCGGTGATCCATCCCGATGGTTTCTTTCGCCAGGCGAACGCGGGACTTGCATAATTTTCTGTTTTTATTTTTACGCTTTTTTTCGGCGTTTGATTTGTGTTATTACTTAATTGCTTTGAACCTGAAAACAACACAGGGCACACACACACACTAATTTATGGCGCGTCTTTATGCAAATCAAATCCCAAAAAAACGACATTTACATATGATTTTGTGTAAATTCTGGTTTTGGTTTTAATTCGCTTTTGTTTTTCGACTGCAAAATGCAAAACACGCGCTGGCCACAAAATCAAAAAGAAAAGCAAACAAAAAATTAGACAAAAAGCCTGCCAGCACTCCAGTTGACTTCATTGTCACCCCAAAAAAAAAATAACAAAAAACCCAAGTTGACATTGAAAATGCCCAAAAAAAAGGGTAAAAAGTAAGAAAGAAATTAAAAGAAGGCCAAGAAAGCCGGCACGAAAGAGAGAAGGGGCGGAGAGAGTTGAAATGCGATCGGATTGTGGAGTCGGATTCGGATGCGGATCGCATTGGGACAAGTGGGTCAAAATGTTGGGCAAGGGCCACACTCAAGAAGAAGCCAAAGAAATCGAAGAAGACGTGCGTGAAATACGCCCCAAAAAGCGAGATATATAGTTGCATATATTGTATAATCATAGCAAATATCGGTACGTGATCTGGCTGGGTTATTTTCTATCTCTGGCAAGAGGGAAGGGAATTTCCGCAATCTCAAGTAATTCCCAAAAATAAAAGGTTCTACGGGGAAGATAATTCCCAAAAAATAAAAAAGTTCTACCTAATAGACACGGAGAATTGGCACGTGGAATATTGATTAAGGGAATTACGTGATTTATTACTATCAAATATTTGACGATTTGTTAAATATGTTATATTTATTTAATATTTATAATTTTTTTTTAAATATTTTTACAAAATACAAAAGCTTTCCCGGAAAAGTTGAGATGGCAGATCCTCGATTCGTATTTTATCGATTTATTATCGATAAAACAAGCTATTCATACTACAGATGCATTTATCTCTATTGTATGGCGTTTCCACTATAATATTTTATTTATAGAAATTCTTTAAATAATAATAAATCTTCCCCAATCAAAGCTTGCTTGAATCAATCGATGGATCAATGGTTAGCAGTCCCATTGGACTTAGCCAATATATCTAATGGCCCGAGGACGTGCCTCACATGATCGAGAGACGCTCCCAAAACACACATTTCGCCGCGATCATTGTATAATCTCTCGACTTTGGACACTGCAGAGCTACGTGACATGACTGTGTCTAATCTTTTTATATAAGTGGGAGGGAGGGAGAGCCAGGAGGAGATCGGGCCAACTGGAATTCCATTAGCCAAACGCCAAACGCCAAATGCCGAAAAACGAACCAGAGCTCTCAAATCAAGCGCGGCTCGAAGCGCGGCGCTTGCGTGTTGCAAGTGTTGCAAGTGCTTCCTGCTCGGCGGCATGCAACACGCATCCAGCTATTGGCTTTTCGGTATTGCCTTTTGGCCAACTTGTTTGGCCAGTAGAGAGAGAGAGGGACTTGTTGTCGATACTTTTTGGCCAGAAAGTAAAACTTGCCACAGCTGTTTATTTTTTGGAAGGCCCGAAAGCCTTGCTGCGCGCTGCAGGTGACATACTTTTCTCAGCGCCTGTCCTAAAATAATTTTACTTTTTCCCAGCCAAGCCAACTGGTTGGCCAACTACTTTCTCTGCCCTGCTGGCGGCCAGGTTTCTGGCCAGGTTTCTTAGCCAGCTTTTCTAGCACTTTTTGGCATCGTCAGGGGTCCATTTCAAGGTCAACGCCGGTCGTGCCAGGCTTTCCCACCATCAAAAAAAAAAAAACAGAAAAACCTGTGACTTGCATTCGCAATGAATCTTCCTTATATACACATATATCTTAGGGCCAACGACACTCTTCCCCGAGTTTGTTCCCCTCTCTATATAATATATATTTTTCTTTTGTATACATTGTAAGCACTTTTTGTTAGACTTTAGCCTCCGAATCGCATTCCATCCGGCTTCCTCGAGCGGATCGGGGTAATCGGATATCAGATATCAGCGCCTTCCCGGCTAATGTCCAGTCCCGCCAAGATATTTCCATATTTGCACTTGATCCGAAAGGGGTTAGCTGGTCAGCCGGCCAAATCGGCAACTGGATACTCAGAGATCAAATGCGGGCCCAAAAAAAAAATAATAAATAAATAAAGGGAATGCTTGGGGAACTGAAAGTTGAAAAAAGTAGGAATAGCTAGGGGAAAGGTGGGAAAACTGGAAAAATATAAAAAGAAAGGTCTCTAAACTGAAAGAATCGGGGTTTTCTTTTTGAGAAATATGAGAATAATTTTATTTATGAATTATTGGAAGTAGAAAATTAACAAATTAAAGTTTGAATATTAAAAAAAAAAGTTCAAGGCTTCTTAGCTATAACTAAATATAATCTTATGGACTATCGAGAGTTCTTTCAGGTATTTTACCATAAAAAAGTTATACCAAAGACTGTTTTTAATTTATTTATTTATAATTTAAACAAAACTCCACAAAAAAGTTAATATTCTGGAATTAAAAACAACCTTACAGGCCTTTCAAAGACTTTAATTTAGATTTAAGATTGCAAAATGTACCCTAGCCCTGTAAACATTTTAAGCAAATTTTAGTTCCCTAACTTGAGCATTTTTCTCATATTTTCACCCACTAATTGCTGAAACAGCGGCAGCGGTGGCGGCACCTGGCCACCTAGTTACCCATTCAGCTGTCCAATTTCATTGATAAACCTGGGCCCAGCCCCGCCCTCGCACACACACTCGCTTACACTCGCACACACACTGGCTGTGGAGAGAAGTATCTTGAGCCAAGGTGAGCCACATTTGGTTCAATGCACCTCGCAGACACTCCAATTCAAAAAAACCAATTCCAAACCGAACCGAACCGAACCGAACTCAAACTCCAATATATATCCAATGAGCCAGTCTTTCGGCGCCTGTCCAGGCCCCCCCCCCCTCATGATCAATCGGTGCAAATGGCCAAAACGAAGTTAGCCGCATTTTTGCGGCCCGGCTGCCAAACAGATGCAGATACTTGCACTTACGGATACACGGAGACACGGATACACAGAGGCAAGGCAGACATATAGCTAGAGATGGAGATACACATTCACATACCGAGAGATACAGAGATACAGGTACAGATTCAGATGCGGAGATGGCATGGGCGGCAATTGTTCAAGTGACGCGCAATTAAAAAAAATAAATATAAGCGCGGCCAGCCAAGGCAATCTAAGTACAGTCGAGCTTCCTTAAATTTAACTTTTTAATTGTATTTAAATGAGGAATTAATTCTAGGGATTTTAAAGGCTTTTTTTGGGGTTTTTATGAAAGCTAAAGATAATATTTTTAGTCTATAAAATATGGCGTATTTTCGCTAAATTAAACTTTTAAATTATATTTATTTAAGAAATTAGTTCTAGGGATTTTAAAGGCGTTTTCTTGAGATTTAATTAAGGCTTAAGCATGTTTTAAGTCTATAAAAGATGGTGAACTTTTGGGGAAGCAAAAAGCTCTTTTTGGTACCAAAAAATAAAAACTACTCCTAACAAAACCCTTTAATTAATTATAATAATACAAAATAAATGTACAGAAATTAAATATGCTATGGAAAATATTTTATTTAATTACAAGATATCTTTTAACTATAAAAGAAGTTTATTTTTAAGTGGAAGTTCAAACATTTGTTTAGTACTAAAAATTACAAATAACTTCTAAATTCGTATCTTATATATCAATATATAATAAAACCCTTTAAAGAATTATAATAATACGACATAAATATATTTAATTTAAATTTGTTATTTATATTTACGTTTTAAACTACAAGATATCACAATCATTGCTATAAACCAGGCTGACCTGTAGAAATACCCATAACAAGGTGAGGCGAGCTCATCTCCGTGTGGGATTGAATTGGTTTGGTTCAGTTTGGTTTGTGGATGAGACTGGCGGCTGGCGATCGCGGATTGCAGATGGGATTGGGATTCGGATTGGGATTTGAATTGAGATTGCTATTGCGATTGCAATGGGTATTGGGCGACGCGCACTTGTCGGCGATTTCCTGTCATTAGTTTGGCTGCATGTCAAGGTTGTTTGGCAAGCCCATCGCAGGTAGCAGGTAGCAATAGTAGCTAGTAGCTAGTAGCTGTTAGCTACATGCCGCATCCGTTGGATGCAACTGCAATTAAGGCAGTGCGTTAAACGTCTTTTCAAATGAAATGCAAGCCAGTTATTAGCCAAGTAGGAGAGCGGGAGCAGGAGAGAAGCAAAAGTTGTTAGTTGCAAGTTGCAAGTAGTTGCCAGTTGCCAGTTGCCAGTTGCCAGTTGCCAGTTGCTGGTTGCTGTTGTTGCAGCTGCATTTCATTTCGCTTCACTTTCTTCCAGGTTGTTTTCCAGCTCGTTTGGCCAGTGGGCGGGGTTTCGCCTCGACTCGCCTTGCCTTGCCTTGCCTTGGATGGGTTAAAAACCGGCATCTATGTACGAGTATGAATAAAAAAAGAAAGAGAAATATCCCCGATGGCCCACGAACATTGCAATGTGGAAAATGCACTCCAACAAATTATTATGAGCAGCAATTGGATGTGGCTTTGCTTTGGCTGGGATGTATGTTGCATGTTGCTGCTTCGGCTGCTGCTACTGCTGCTGCTGCGGTTGCAACACTCAAACACCCAAAAAACATACAAAATAATCATAGAAAAAACCCGCTCTTGACAGGTTGCTGCGGCCATGCACCGTTGCCGTTTATTGGGCGGCGATTTCATAGCTCTCCGAGTTCCTAAAAAAAATAAAAGAAATACCAAACACTTGCAGCTGGCCACCGCAGAGATCCAGATCCATTTAATGAGGGCTTTGGGCAGACAATGAAAAGCAATTACCCGCAAGTGTTTGTTTGGAGAAATAATACCCAAGTTTCGATTGGTGTCACAACGAGAGGTTTTTAGTGGTTTTTAGTGCTTTTTATGGGCTTTAAACCCAAGTTCTCTCTATAAAAAAAAATAAGAAAAACAAATAGAAATAGAAAACTTAAACTAACAGCTTTGGGGCTGTTAAGCATAATGAAGATCGGGCATTGGCTTGGCGAAAAAACATATGCGGTTTTAAAGACGGTTTTTAACTCGTAAAAAGAAGCCCATAAACTGAAATACTTAATAGTTTTTAGTCTTGGCTAAATGATGATGGATTATCTATTAGTTTTTATTCGAAGGAATAAATTCTAGACTTGCTTGCACAAGAGATCTATAAAATATAAAATAATTCATGGAGCATAAAGTTATTTTTTTGAGTTTTAAGTTTGAAACTTTAAGCTTAAAAATACCTACAAATGAGCTAGGAATAAAACTTTAGTAAATACCCAAAAATACATATAATAAACCCATAAATGAAACCCATTTCCTTAGCAAACCCATCTCTCTATGTCCATATGGGTCACACTTGCCAAAGTCCACTTAAATCAACGCTCAGTGGGCAAAAGTTCAGCCTGTATAAATATTTAATGGATTAATAAATGTGTAAAATGTGAGAAAAGTGACAGGGAGCCAGAGCCGGGCCAGCCGCGTACGGCTTGCATTTGTGTAATACAAGACAAGGTTTCACTTGGATGTCGTGTAAGTGGATACACATCGCTCGGAGCACACAGATGTCTCTCTGCCTCTCGATGGGGACTCGAGATTGAGCCACATTGAATTGTCCAGACGGCTGACTGCACTTGCAACGCAACGCAAACGCAACCCCGTAATTGAATCAGCTGCTCCGATCTCTGAAATCGAAATCGAATTCGAAGTCATTGAAAACCCAAACCCAAACCCAAATCCAAAGCGAAGTTAAAGCCCAAGCCAAACGCATGCAACTGTCAGACGCACTCGAGTCAACTCTCGAGAGATCCCCCGATCCCCGACTGCAGGTCTGCAGGGGCACACTGGTGCAGTGTTGACCCCATTCTCCGACTAATGACTGACGTCAGAGTTTGAAGTTGCAGAGTGCAAGTATGCCCACGAACCCTCTATAATCACTGGCAAAAATAAAAGCTCTTAGATTATTTTATTAAAATATTTAAATTAAAGTAAGACACATTATAAATAAAATGTTTTAGAAGGAAGCCATCACTTTTTCCAACAATATTCTTTTGCTGACTTCTTGGTTGGAAATTTTAGTGCAGGACAAGCGATAAGTGCTCTCTTTTTTCTCTGTATCCCTTATAGACTTAGTTTTTATTAAATTATTTAAATTAAAGTAAGACACATTAGAAATAAAATGTTTCAGAAGGAAGCCATGACTTTTTTCATCAGTATTCGTTTGCTGACCTGTTGGTTGGGAATTTTAGTGCAAGGCAAGCGATAAGAGCGTCAAATCTGATGGGAGATCTCTCTTTTTCTCTGTATCCCTAAATTTTATTTTATTTAAATAATTTAATAAAATGTTTCAGAAGGAAGCCATCACTTTTTTCATCAGTATTCGTTTGCAGACCTGTTGGTTGGGAATTTTAGTGCAAGGCAAGCGATAAGAGCGTCAAATCTTCTTCGAAATTCTTCAAATTCTTAAAAAATATTTAGAAAGAGATCTCTCTTTTTCTTTGTATCCCTTCTTCTTTCTCAGTATCCCTTAAAATTCTTCAAATTCCTAAGAAATACATAGACTTGCTATATCTCTTCTCGAAGTGCAGCATATTGTAGTGAAGAGCAGCCACTGGGGCGCTGACAGCTGCCTCTGGCATTGATTGAAGTCTAATTAAAGCGAGGCATGCAAAAAAAAAAGAAAAAATAGCAAAGAAAAAATGTATCAAGGGCCACGGCTAACGGAGCTTGTTGGTATGTAGATCAACTATTTTCCTGCAAAAATAAAAAACAGAAAAAAAGGCAACCTAGGCGTGTCGCGCGATTTATGAAAGATTTACTTCTCCGAGAGCGGAGAGCAGAGCGCCAATGATCATAACTGATCATTACGCTGATCATATGGTTCCATTGTCGAATTTGCCAACGCGAAACTTGTTTACCCCGGCTGGCTGGATGGCTGCCACTCTCTGTTGTTCTTCTTGCCGCTTTTCGGAATGAGTTTGTGCCACTTTTCGCAACAACTACGAAAAAATGAGGCAGAAAAAAAAAAGAAGAAAGAAACCGAAGAGAAAAAAAAAACAGCACAAGAATTCCCTCAAATCGGGGTCACCAGAGTACCAGAGTGCCGGAGAAATGGCCCAATGATGTTGTTGATCGAGATATATATAGTACCCCGTACCAGAGACTGATAGCAGCGAAACGCCCCCGTCTGTCGTCGTTGTCGTCGAAGAAACCTTCGCCGAGACCAAAGACACGACTGTTAAGGTTGAGGTTATCACAGACCCCGGAACGTGCCCCACCGAAACACTATAAATACGACGAGTACAAGTACAAGTACAAGCACGACGAGCGCCAGATGGTAGTACTTTCGGTTAGTTAGTTTCAGTGGCGCCCTCGAAAAAAAAACAAAAACAAAAAAAATAGTGCCCCCTTCGATATCATCTAGGGGGCCAAAAAATTTCCGTAAGCCCAGACAGAATTTATTGGAATTCTTTTGCGCACATATTAGCGATAGCACAGAAGGCGTAATATGCGCGTGAAACAAGCCTTAAGTGATCAAGATACCGCCCAGAGATGGATGCGATAGCACACAGCGGAGCTCTCGTAATCAGTTTAGATCCCAAATAATAACCCCTTGAGCGGTATTTTTACAACCCAAAACAAATCGAGAAACTGGAAATTCTTTCGGGGCCAAGGGCTCTCTTCGGTTTGATAGTGATTCAAACCGTTTATATGGGCTCTCGAGCGGCTAATACTTGCAATAAAAAGTAACCCAAAGGAATTTGTGTTTCTTTGGAATTTTAATTAGCTTTAAAGCTTTTTTTAGGTCCAATAATAATAGGGGGTTTTCAAGAATCCCAAGGGGATAATCTCTGAACTCTTCTGCTTAAGCTTAAGTACTTAAGCACACAATTCAAGACCTTGATAAATCTTTGGTTCTATTTATGGCCTTTTCAAGTTCTCCAGCTAGAACTCCTCGATGCCACTCACTTTTGTCAAAGAGCCACCGAAAAATAACCTCGAGGAGATGTTCGACTTTGATAAAAATGTGTGGTAGAGCGATGGGTAGGAGGACGGTATGCGAAACACACCCCATTGTAGTGTCTAATGTCTATGGGTTGTATTTCGCTTGGAATGTCCATTTATGGAGCTTCCACCTATGATGTCATGTGCGTGTGCGTCTAGGTGAGGCTTCCTTCCTTTCTTCGTCTTTTTTTTTCTTCTTTTGTTTTTATATTAGTTACTTCTTGATGATGGGCCGAAAATGGTCACGCAGTTAAGCGGCTGCCACTCCTGCGGCGAGTGAAAAGCGTTGGCAGCAGGAGAGGAGCGCCACTTACCACTTAAAGGCCCAGCAAAAGAAGGTGGCTGGGGGCTCCCACACGAAGTGGTTAAAAATACAAAATAGTTGACTGCGATTGAAGGTCGTCAATCAGAACGCGAGACTTGCGCAATTCTGCCGCGATTCTCGGTCTCAGTCTCGGTCGCAGTCGCTGTTGGCGCAGCTTATCATCATCCAAGTTATGCAACGCACTTAGCTGGAAGTTTTAGTTCAGTTTGCCCAAGTGCGGCGACAAGTGAAGATACAGATACAGAGCACAGCAGATACAAAAGTCAAATACAAGGCAAGCGCAAACCGAGTATCTAGACTCTAGATACAGTGCTACTTCAGCTATGAAGATCATCGTCGCGTCAAAATTAGAAATAGCTTCTTGCAGAGTCTTCGAGGTCAAGACGGTGGCTCGAAAAAAAAAACACAAACAATGATCTAGGAGGGAGATTAGTCAATCTTATTCAGTAGCCAGCTAGAACCAGTTGGGAATTCTAGCGTAATTTAATGCTTTATTCTCTTTTTTTAAAGAAAATGTGTTCCGAAAAGCTAACAGTGACTTGTGCTTCAGAAAAGTATTAAATTTGGATGGATTTCTGACATTTTAAATACAAAAACCAAATATTTTATGGAATTTTAAACAAAAATATCCTATTTATGATCGCTTAAAATCCAGTTACCTTCAAAAAAGCTCGTTTAAACTAAAATCTACATTTATCTCTTACACAAATTTCAAATATTTCATCTTAACTTTAAAAAAAGCGTCAAAAAATCAAAAAAATAATTTTAAAATCCGATCTATAACTCCAATTAGCCCAGTTCAAATCAGTAAACCATCAGCTCCAATCAGAATGCCAAAAACGCAATTGGTACATTTCCAATTATGCCTGCTTAACGGTAAAACCCAAAAAAACAAATCACAAAACGCAAAGACTATTGCACTCTTTCCTTTCTCCTTAAACGCTCTTCTTGTTGCTGTTATTGTTGTTGCTATCTCATTCTGCAAGGTCTGATAAGATAAAGCAGCAGCTCCAACATAGAGAGGGGTGGTGAGGGGGGCCAAAGGAGCGAGCCAGCCAGAGCGGCGTGGCGCGTGAGAGCACCAACAGCTGAGCGAAGCAATTTTTTTTTTCATTTTTTTTTTGTTCTTTCTTTTGCGTTTTGCCTGCGGCTCTATTATTAGAGAGTTACCGTTGCTTTATTATTGCCACTATTATTGTGAGTGTGCGTGGTGCTATAGTGTGTGTGTGTTGTGTTCGTTCTATGCATAATTTGCGCGTTTTTTGTTTTCAGTTTTGTTAACGTCGTCGTCGGCAAAAGCCGCCTCGCCAAAGTCGCTCCTCTCTTCCACATATTCTTCGTTCCAACTCCGCGCAAAAGAGAGAGAAAGCCAAAAAATACGCAAAAGAAACACCGCTAACCGCAGTTAGTACGCAATTTTTTGTTGTTTTTCAAGTTTACCTTTGGTAGCTACTGCTAGCGTATGTAATTCTCTCAAGTGCGAGTATTAATTTATTTTTGTTTATGACAACGTGCATTTTGTTGCAACGGACAACAACAAAAACAATTGAAAAAGCAGCTAACATTGCATTTAATTGCAACGAAGTGACTCGCAAAAGAAAGCACAAAAGAAACGGTTGGAAACTAGGAAAAAAGTACAGTGACTCCTGTGAAGAGTGAACCAGTAAAGAGACATAAAAGTGATCTGTAAATAACAATAACCAACGTGAACAGTAAATAGCAATGTGTTTTTGTTTATTTTTTTAATGTTAACAGCTGGCATATTTTGTGTGAACTATTTAC
Organism: Drosophila lacteicornis; assembly: GCA_008044355.1. NCBI lineage: Eukaryota > Metazoa > Arthropoda > Insecta > Diptera > Drosophilidae > Drosophila > Drosophila lacteicornis. The sequence continues at coordinate 78,949 of VNKF01013023.1, forward strand.
TAAACTTTCTTGAAAGTATTTGTATAAGAAATTCACTTCAGCTGCTAAACCGATCTAATATTGTTAATAATATCAATAAAGTCATGCACAGTGGTCCCAATATCTCTAAAAACCATCATTTCGAGCAGTCACTGTGCATGCAGAATGTGAGGAGTGCTTGGAGTGGCTCTCGTCACGTAGCTCCCGGGATTCCGATATATAACAGACCCATCTAATAACTATATAGCATATAGACTCGTACCATATACCAGTAGTTGGAAATGCAGTTGGCTAATATCGTTATCTGTGCGAAATTAACGGAAAACTTGCAATTAGCCAAGCGTCGGGGCGTCGATTAGTTTTCAATTAGCCAAGGAACTAGCCGTGGGCTTGAAGTCGCTTAAAAGGCGGTAAATAGTAGAAATATCGATTTTTTACTACCTTTACTTTGTTTCTTTTACGTGTTCCTTCATATTTTTAAAGGTATTCCCAACCTGTTGGGTTCTGGGGACTTTGCAATCGATTAGCTTTTCTTAATGGTATATTTTCTTTAGCATTCTGTTTTTGTTTAATCTTTTTTAAGTTATTAATGGATTTTTGGGCTTTACCAGGTATTTTCACTATTTCTGCGAAGTTCATTGAAAGGGTTAAATGTTTAATGAATTTATTTGCACTTTATTTTTCGATTCCTGAGAAATGAAGTTGTTATTACTTATATTTTAGGTAATATAATACCATAATAATATTTTATAGTTGATTTATAACTCTATCATGGTATAAAATCTTCCTTTTAAGCTTTTATTTGGAGAAATCTATCTATATTCGTTTTCCAACTAAGTTTTAAAGGTTATACTTGGCTCGTAAAGGTCTCATTGTATTATAAATGATTTTGCAAATGAGTTTAAAAAGCTTATTAAGCTCTGAAGACTTCTTTCCTATATATATTTATGTACATACCCCACTCGAAAGACCCCTACCCCTTTGATATCTTGTGATATGCCCACTAATCCCCTCAATGTTAGGGCTTACTTGTATAGCTTCTATCAAAAAAACCCCGCAGACGTCAGTGGACAGGGCAAAGTTTGACTGAAAGTTGACAGTACAATTGGATCTCCCGCACAATTGAGTGGACATCGGGGGACAGGTGCCATTACGGTGAGCCATCGGGCGGTACGTGATAACTGTGGCATTCAAAGGGGCCTATACTATACTATATATAGTATATAGCTTCTAGCGCATGTTATGCCGGTGAGACAACCGGTGGATCGGCCTAATCAAGTGGCTCAAATTGCCGTACAAATTGAAATAGATAATAGCGCCACCGGTCGCAAGTGACAGTGGCGACATAGCGACGACGACTTAGCATATTCGGTCGGGATTAGTCATGCGTATCGCCCTGAAAGCCCGATAACTGCTGCAGATAAAGCTGTCCGTCCGCAAAAAACAGCAACAAAAACTGAAGGAAAAAAATAGCTAAAAACAGGCACAGTGACTCGAGAAAGTCATGCCACAGGTGTTTCTCTGGTTGCTGTTCTCTGTTCTCTGTTTCTGGCTATCGTCTTACCGCACCACAGAATTAGCATAGCCGTCTAGTTGGATTGGGTGATTATTTTTATAAAGAAACAATGATGAGCAGCACCAATAAAAAATTCCCTCACGTCGCGATTCAGGCGCTATATAAATGATATCATCGCCTAACTTTGGAGCAACCTCGGTGAATCTCCGTGAATGCAATGCCGTGTGCGCGAACTTCAATGTCAGTGTCAACCCGATATTCGATTATATATATAAGCGAACGAATCTCTATATTTAAGCCCATGATGGAGCTATCCCCGGACATTCCAAGACTCTCCGGCACATTCCGAAATCCCCAATCACATCCGACCCTCTGACCATTAATCATCGGCGTCTGTCTGCTGCTGTTTGCACTTCTGATTCGCCTTGTTTGCCCATGGAGCGGTACTTGGCTTCCAAAAATATATACGAGTATAATGGAATTATTTAGGCACGATGTGTAACGGTAGAAAGTTGCCAATTTGAAGTGTACACATAACGGGGAGTCTCCATAAAAAAAAAAGAATAAATAAAAAGCCATGAAATTAGCATTCAATCATGGCAGTCGTAATTATCTAACCCTTGATGTATTCAGAACCATAAAGATACACCCATTGGGAAGTTATTTTATGGCATCATTCAAAATCAGACTTTGAATTCGCTTAAGGATCCCTCGGATATTGATATTCAGCGCCATTAAGTCTGAACTCGGAATAGCTCTTAATAGTTTCAATTAAAATTAGCAAATTAAATAAGATTTTAACAGTAAAAATTTGTAAAAAGCCTTAAACCTAAATATGGGTTTGTGGTTTTACTCAGAAGAATGATTCGGAAAGGGGTTTAAAGATATAATAAATAATATAAGATTAGTAATATATAAATATAAATATAAGATGAGTAATTAAGGGTAAACCTCATTTATCATAGTGAAGAAGATTCGGTAAGGGCTTAAATACTAGGCATAAATCTCATATATTTTAGGAAACCAAAGACCCTTTTTCCTTGAGGAGCCACTTAAGAGATTTTACCTTTAAAAGCCAAAGATATGGTGGGGCTAACACTCGTGACTGATCGATCAAGTTCACGCTGCGATAAGTGATCTGATTTCGCCAGGTTTTAAAGACCTTGTTTCGGGGGATCGATCGATCGATTTGATAAATGCCGGGGGAATCGCTCTGACCCCTATGGCAAACGGCAATTACAAGTGTTTGTACTTCAGGCTATATCTGTGTATATATGTTGGTATGTTCACGTTGTGTTTGTCTGTTAACTGGGCCGGCAGAGCTGCTACTTGTGTTGGCAAGTGGAAATCGATAGAGAGCGTTACTTAACCAAAGCAAACAATTCAATTACGCCAGATTGTTCACAGTTACAGGCCATATAGGAGTAATACTAAGCCACATACTATACACTATATATAGAGGGATAATTGGAGGCTTATAGTACATATAAAGATATTCCACGCACGAGAGTATATATCCCTCAGATGGCATAAATACCGAATGGCCGATAGGGTCCCGAGTATAAAGTTCAGAGACCAAGCGAGAGAGTAATTTAATTTTTATTTCAATTAGTCGGTTCAAAAGGCCCCAAACACTTAACGCGTTTTGTGGTTGTTGTGCCTGAGAGCTATTAGCCAAGCTCATTATTTTTGGCAACACACCGCAAGCCATGTTTATGGAACGTGATGATTTATGGCAAGAAAAAATTTCTCATCGCCGCCTGCCCTGCCTCATGATAGCCGAGGAATTTTTACTTACTCATGTTTATTTCAAGGGGAACTTTAGTGACTGACTATAAAAGCGCCTTTTGGCCAAATTGATAACCAAGAACACACGACACTAACAAAAAGCAGCCTGCCAGAGTTGGCAATAACACAGCTGAGAAATACCTTTCAGTAAGTTTACCCAACAGAAAATGAATGGGAAAGACTATAGACCGAAATAAACCCGATTTGCCCATAAAGGTAGTGCTAATATACCCAACCATATCTATATTCTTTTGGGGATTTCTTTGCTGATCGACTTGACTCCATGTTGATTTTTATATCTAATTAGGCTGGCTAATAGTTGGGCTAATTAGTCGGGCCTGCTTGCTCATTAAAAAGTAAACACAAATCGATTTGCCACAGGCCTTCTGCCCATGCAAAGGAGGGGCGGCGCGTGTCTCAATCACGAATAATAAACATTACAGTGCGGCCCATTACGGGTATTTCATCAGCTTAGTAATTGAATGTGCCTTTTAATTTTTGTTAATTTGTAATAAATAGTTGTGCAAAAAATATAGTTTAATATTTTTATTATATTTTCATATACTTAAACCCGTTCTATAGTTATTTCTCTCCCTTCTAGTTGCTAGAAATCAATTATTCCCGTAATTAGTCTCATTATCTGAAACGTTAACCTATTGAATTGATGGGAAAATTAAGGGAAACCTACTTCCTGTGGGAATTACTTACTATTGATTAACCTTACAGCTTTGAAATCTACTGTACGGGCATAAGTACATGTGAAATTAAACTGTAGCTATGTATCAATTGTTACAGAGAAAGAAATTTGGTTACTAGAAATTGAGAAATTTAATATATTTTAGATGATATACTTCTGGATCATATATTTATGCCTGCAATGTGTTAAAACTCTTAATTTCTTTACCTATTTTTGAATGCAAAATACCAAAACCTTTTCCATTGTTTTACTATGAGTTTTGACTTGAGAATTATAAGAAATTTGTATTTTAACTCCATATAGGTTGAATATTTTAACAAAATCCTTAAAAAAAATGAATTTCAAAGTAAATTCTAAATTCTAGTTAAGAACTCAATTTTTTTCGGTGTATAACTGATAGAACCCAGTTGTTGCTGTCGGCAATTGCCCGTAATTTGCATGGCCTCACACTCACACCGCTACACAGTCTAACTGTGTCATTAGACAATAAGTAAACAGCACCCCGTGCCACGCCCCCTTCCGCCTTTTGGAAAATCGCCTTGCCTTCGCGATTTACGATTTGCGATTTTTTATTTTTCCATTTTCCCATTGTGTGCAAATGCGAAAAAACGCACGCGACAAAGTAGAAAAAACAGAAACTAAAAAAAGCGCTTCTCATTGCCGCCACCGCCGCCGCCGACGATTCCGATTTCGATTTTCTTGGGCTTATCGCCCGGCTATATGCATATGTGTGTGTACTATAGTATAGTATGTGAGCCATTAAACAACCTGGCCGACAATTAAGCAGTAAGCCAGGCGCAAAAGGCGTAAAGCAAATAGCAAATAGCAACGAAAATAAGAACGAAGGCATTTAATTGATAAAGCAAATACCAAAAAAATACACTGAATACCAAAAGGTACCTTGGTAAAGTCACTAGGGAAATGGGGGATATAAGAATATATTTCCAGGGGTACCCAGGTAATATATTGAGATGTTAGAGTTATAATTAAAGTAAGAAATTGAACGTAGGGCTAGATATGAGAGGAAAAACATAGCAAACCTTTTTTATATTGAATAACAAAAAGTTGACAGCATTGGCGGAATGTAAACATTCTGCGTATACTGTCTGTGTGCCGGCAGAGGCTGGGCAGTTGATATATTTGAATATTTTTAAGTATCTTTAAAGGGAATATCTTAGAAAGGCTAAAAGTATGATTTTTCCTAAGAATAAATTCTATTTGAACTACCTTTCCCTGTGATTGGAATTATCTTCTACTTAAACTCAAAAACTCGTATCATTTTCTACCATCACGTTGACTTTGGAACATACTTTTTCGAAATAATAAGTTTTGCTCTCTCGATTATTTTACTGCGGCGATTGTACCCTTTTTTTGGTTGTTTTTGCTGGGGCAGAAGAAGGGTATCATGGATGCGGCTCCATAGGGTAGTGAGTATTATATCTGCAGCAGATATACAGGTGGCAGGTGATAAGGCGGCCCTCTGCCCCCTCCATCATCCTTATCGGGGCCAGGCGGGAAGACAGATAAGGAGGCGGGAACCAGAGCGGAGCGTCTTGTGGTCCGCGGGGCATTGTTTTGTAATCGGCGAGAGCTTTTAACTCACTTTCCGTGCCTGCCTTTCCACTTGCAGATTTCGCAGCGCACAAATCGCACGCCATTTTCTAGCATGCTCTAGGAATATCATCTATTATATTACGAAACTCGAACGTCCAAGAAAGGAGGAAAAAAAAGAGAAACAATCCGAAAAAAGCGAGCAAGTCGAGACACGTTTGAGACGCACACACGTAACAGGAAACGAAACGGAAACGGAAGTGGGATAAAAAGAGAGAGGGATAGGAAAAGGTTAACAGTTCGAGAGCCACGCCCACAAACATGAGCAGCATGAAGGGCGGCTTCTCCACACTTAACCGCTGGTTTGGCCGCAAAAAGGGTAAGTTAACGATCATTAATCGATTATTAATCAAGTAAAGAAGTCAACATACCTTTTAAAATTAATACATTTTATAAAGAAAATAGTAAAATAATTTTAAATTTCGAATTTTTCATTATAAAGTTCATGTTAGTTCTTACAAAAATAAATATTAACTAGAGATCATATTACCTCCTCCAGACAAATCCGGCACTGGCAGCTCCTCCATGGGCAAGCTGTCCAAGTCGTCCACACAGCTGCATCACCTGTCCACGGACACGGACATCAACGAGACTAGTCAGCTGGAGTACAACAGGATAACCCCGGTGCCGGCTGCCACGAGCAATGCCCCCTTTGAGCAGACCTTCCGCATTACGGTCCTGCTGCCCAAGGATCAGCTGTTCGTGGCCAGGCTGGGGGCTCGAGTTCCGCTCAGCAAGCTCCTGTCGCTGGTCTGTGACAACAAGCAGTTGGATGCGGACAAGTACGAGTTCCGGAGTCCAGGTGGGTTGAGTTTATGCAGGGAGCTGGGTAGTCGTTACTTGTTACTTGTTAATCGTTACTTGTTACAGCTAATCGTTAATGTTTCTTTTTATTTGTATTGGTTATTGATACTAGTTACTTTTTCTAGTTACTGTTTTTGGGTATTGTTACTCGTTATTTATAATCTTTAATGTTAAGTCACTGTTAATCGTTAATGTTTATTACTGCATATAATAACTCGTTACTATTACAGCTTACTGGATATTGGTTACTAGTTACAAGTTACTGGTTACTAGATTCTGGTTACTAGTTACTGGTTACTAGTAGTTACTGGTTACTGGTTAATGGGTACTGGTTACTGGTTACAAGTTACTGATTATTAGGTACTGATTATTAGTTACTGGTTATGAGTTACTGGTTACTATTTATTAGTAACTAGTTACTAGTTACTGGTTTTTAGTTTCTAGTTACTGGTAACTAGTTACTGGTTATTAGTTACTGGCTATTAGTTACTGGTTATTAGTTACTGGGTACTAGTTACTGGGAATTAGTTACTAGTTAATAGTTACTTGTTACTAGTTAATGTATTTTAGGTTTTGGTTACTAGTTACTGGTTTCTAGTTACTGATCACTAGTTACTGGGTTCTTGTTACTTTTACTGCCTATTGTTACTAGTTTATGTTACTCGTTACTTTTACTAGTTATTCTCACTCGTTACTCGTTACTGATATTGATATTAATCACTATATTCTCTTCTTACCTTACCTTCCAGTGGACGCTAGTCAGGTGTATAGCTGCGAGTCAACGATCGGAGCGGTGGGTCTCTCGGAGATCCGGCTGTGCCACAAATCGGAGTCGTACGACAACTTCAATCCGGATGCCATGCACCACAAGTTCCAGCGCACTGGCGCCGCTCGCGATTCGCTGAGCAGCAGCTCGGACTTCAGCAGCAGCCGCCACTCGAAGGTCACAGCGAAGACGCCCAGTCCGTACAGTTCGAGCAACTCCCTGAACTCGATGGACTCCACCGGGATGAACTACACCCGCACGCCGGTGGTGGTTCCACCGCCCGCAAAGGTCATGGCCCCACCGCCGCGCAAGAAGCGAACGGCGCCGCGTCCCCCCAGCCAGATCTGCATCCCCGAGCAGTCCGTGCCGGATATTCCAGCAGCAACAAAGTCGGAACCCGCCTACGCGGTGATCGTGAAACGTCCCCAGCTCTGCATGTCCACGCCCAATCTCTCCGGGCAGCCGGAGTTGGATTGCAATGGCAATAGCTCCAAGTCGCTGCGCGAGGAGGACACCTCCGATGGCCACTATGCCACGCTGGATCTGAAGCCAGTGCCGGGTCCGGAACCAACCCCGAGGAAGCGCATAATCCAGATCAAGAAGAAGACGGCGCCGGCACCGCCTCCTGGGGGTGAGGACACCATATCCCTGGCCTCGCTGCCGGAACCGGTGACGCCCACGGCCAGTGTGCCCCAGCCAGCGCCCAGGATCACCAGCCCAGTGCCTGTAACGCCAGCGAGTCAGCCGCCACTGCCCGCCAGTGCAGCGCCTCAATTAAATGGGAATGGTAATGGAAGCACCAATGGATCCCTCAATGCCACCCCCGTGGGAACCCCCACCCTTGGCACTCCCAATGGCAATGTGTCCAAGGTACTCCTCAATCGAACGCCCACCCCAGAGCCCCGATCCCTGGGCAGCGCCACCGAGGAGGATGACAACGATGCGGCCTCCAAGCAGGCAGACTCTGGCATTGGGGAGCCAGCACCGTCGCCTTCCTCCGTTTCCCCCGAACCCGAACCCGAGGCGGAGAAATCCCAGCAGGAGTCCAGCTCCGAGGACGACGAGGCCATCAAGGTGTACAACTTCAAGCTGTGCCAGACCTCCTCCAAGAAGGAGGAGACCAGCCTGGCCGAGTTGGCCGTGCTCACAGCTGCCGCCGCAGAGGAAGAGGAGGGTTCAGAGCCGGAGCAGCAGATAGCCACCAACGGACAACTGGCCACACCCAATAGCGCTAGCGAGCAGACATCGCTCTCCTCGTGGAACTACTCGGTGCCCATCTCGCCGCCGCCCGACTTTTCCGACCAGCAGGGACGCGGGAATCGGAGTCCCGGCTCGCCGCTGGACGAGATCGTGGACGAGCTGTCGGCGATCATCAATCACCAGGGCCTGGACACGCTGATCAAGAAGCAACCCGATCCGAGATTGGCGGAGATTGAGGCTGCCAAACCCAATCGCTTGGCCAACTTCAGCATTGCCACGGCCAAGACTACGACGAGGATTGCAAGGGCTGACTCCTTTCAGGCCTCGGGTTCTGGAGGAGGAGCAGCAGAGGCGGAGGAGGTAACATCTCCGGGTGGCGGAGCTCTCAGCCTGCGCAGCACCTCCCACATCTCGCTGAACAAACTCGAGCAGAATGGCTTGGCCAATGGCCTGGGCCAGCGTCGCTCCTCCAGCGAGCTGAGCATTGGAGAGTCGCCCTCCCTGCAGAGCCTGGAGGTGATCAAGACTATCCTGAACTCCAGGAAGAATAGCCTGGCCGAGAGCGGAGGCAGTGCGGAGCAACCAAAGAGCATTAGGGAGCAGGAGCAAGTCCTGGTGAAAGAACAGTCAACGGAGAGAGCTGTGGCTGCCTCTGTGGTGCTGCAGGGCCAGAAATCCCAGGCTCCACCATCGCCTGTGCCGGCACAGAAGGCAGCACCTGCTCCCACCCCAAAGCCAGCTGCAAAGTCATCCTCGCAGCAGTCCACGCCTTCTCTTGTGGCCCAGAAGGAGTCTCCTCCTGTCCTCAAGCGGGAGTCCCCTCTTGTAGCCAAAAAGGAGGTTCAACCTGTGCTCAAGAGGGAGTCTTCTCCTGTCCAGGACTCTCCCCCTATCACCAAGAAGGAGTCACCTCTTGTTGTTAAGAAGGAGTCTCCTGTAGAGCTCAAGCGGGCGACTCCTCCTGTCCAGGACTCTCCAGCTGTCCTCAAGAAAGAGTCACCTCCACCAGTCCAAAGGCAAACCCCTTCAGCTATAAACAGACTCCTGGAGGAGTCCAGTCCAGTCCAGAAACTGGTCGCAGATCAAAGACCAGCCACACCAACCTCTCCAGCTCCAGCTTCACCGTCAGTCACAATGAGAGAAACCATCACGCAGGCGGAGAGTCCAAAGAAGCCCCTCGAATTGGCGCCCAGCTCCAAGCCCATGCCGCCCACCTACCGCTACTCCGGCCCGCCCAGCATTAACTTTGCCACATGGAGCGAGCGTCCCAAATCCCAGGTGGCCATCAAGAACGAGGGTGACTATATCTTTGGCGGGGCAGCGTCACCACCGCCACCAGCAGCCCCGTCCAAGCTCACCATCGAGGTGGCCTCGCCCATCCTCCGAATGGGCATATCGCAGCGCAAGGAGTACCATGTGCCCATCACGGTCAAGCCGCTCAAGGATGAGGAGAAGATACCCGAGGAAGTGGTGGAGAAGCCACAGCAAGTCCAGGTCCAAGTGCAGCCCCAAGTCAAGCAACAAGTCCAAATCCAAGCCACGAACCAAAACCAATCGTCGACGCTGCCGCGTCCGGCCAAGAGCCATCGCTTCACATTGCCCGCCAGCGGCGGCCGTCTCGTCCAGGTGACGACGACCAGCAGTGGATCCAGCAGCAACTCCCTGCCCCGGCCCGTCTCGAGTCTGGAGAGGAACAGCAGCAGGCAGGCGGCAGTGGAGGCGTCAGAGCCCGCGCCAGCTCCCTTTGGCCAGAATACCTTGCGCCGCACGGGCTTCAAGGAGCGCATGCTGGCCCGCGAGCAGCTGGAACAGGAGCAGGCCCTGAGCATACGAGTGTCGGTCAATGGGATGGCGCCAGCTCCAGCTTCTGTACCAGCTCCAGCTCGAGCTCCTACTCCCGCTTCAGCTCCCGCTCCTGTAGCAGCTCCTGCTCCCGCTCCTGCTCCAGCTCCTGTACAAGCTCCCGCTCCAGCTCCCGCTCCCGTTCCCGCTGCCAAGCCCACATCCCCCAAGCCAGCGCCGCCAGCCAAGACCCAGCCGGTCTTTAAGACCGCCAAGGTGGAGGTGAAGCTCCACCAGCAGCAGGAACGGCAGCAGCAGGAGCCCCCCAAGCCCACAGTTCTCCAGGTGAAGCTGCGACCCACCTCCATATCGGTAAACACATCAACGCCAGCGCCGCCAGCACCGCCGCCCATGCAGCTGAAACCCGTGAAGCCTTTAGTTGGGCGCAGTGTCTCCACGCCCGATCCCAGGTCGCAGCTGCTGGAGGCGATACGCAATTTCAAGCGCGAGGAGCTCAACCGATCCTGAGGAGCCTGAATATGTAGGAGCAGCTCGGGCACAAGACGCCGCACAAATTGTATTCTTTAAATGTAAATCTTGCGGGAGTAATTAATTAGAGAGAGTTGTAAATAATTAGAGAGCAAAAGAGCTAAAAAAAGAGATAAATTAGAGGACTTAGTGGAACCTGTCTGTGTGTTTATTATATTTTTTTTATTAACCCCGCTTATTTCTTTCTGTGTAAGCCTCCGCTTATTACCCAATATTTTTTTTAACTAATCTTAGTTTTTTGTTATGAACCATGTAGTTTTTTTAAAACTTTGTTTTAGTCATTAGGTCACAAGAGAAAACACAAAAAAAAGGAAAAACTGAAAAGCAAACGATAAAAGCGAAAATAATCGATAGTATATCTATCTGTAATCGATAATATATCGCATGTTATTATGCCTATATATAATATTTCGTATGTCTTAGTGAAATATAGTAACCAATTTTCTAACCAATGGGACTGGTCTACTTAGTCGTGTCGAAAAACAAAAGAAAACCCTAATAAATTATTATTTTACACGCAGCACCATGTAATACCCGGGGCAGCCAGCAGCAAATGCATTTAGCGCTCATGTATATACATATACGGCATTGTATTAAAGTGAATAATAATAAAACGTACACAAATTAAACGAATTTCTTTTATTTATTTTAATTTTATGTAATTTGAGGGTTATACGGAATGTTAAATGTCCCGGGTAAAAGGATTTTATTGTTATTGCAAAATAACTTAAATCTCAGTATCAAATTCGAATTTATCGGTTAAAGTTCAGGGCAAATGTTCCGGTTAACACTAGCGATATTATCGCTATATTATAAATTTAATAACTTATCAGACTTCTGATGTCTGACAAAGGAATCTGAACAGAAAATCAAACTTAATTCAAAAGTGTTCATTTAAAATTTGAGTTTTGGCGCTTAAAGGTAAAGTCCCGGTTAATAGGTTAACAGTATTTAGGTAAGATTATGTTTCTTACCACTATAGTATTACAAAATAAATAACTTGTCAGACTTCTGATGTCTTAAAAACGAAACAAAATAACTTAAATCTTCATTCTCAGTATCAAATTCAAATTTATCGGTTAAAGTTAATGTTAAATGTCCCGGTTAACAGGCTCACAGTATCGATATTATTGCCATATTATAAAATAAATAACTTCAAAGACTTCTTAACTTAAATCAACAATATTCCAATCTTATTTCTATTTTGGAAGTTAAAGTTCATGTTAAATGTCCCGGTTAACAGGTTTACATTAGCGGTAGTCAAAAGATCGATGTCTTACAAAGAGTTCAACATAACTTAAATCAAGAAATTCCTACAAATTAATTATTAATTAATTAATCAAGTGATTAATTACTTACTTGACTTTTACTCCTCAAAGTCAAAGTCGTCGTCTGGCACCTCCCGAGGCACCACATAGTCCTCTAAGGCTAGGGCCGCCGCGGCTGGAACAATCCTCGCTTGGCAAGTCGGTGTAGTCCGTGGCACTGGAACGGTGAGTGCTGGCCGGAGAGTTCTCACGACGACGACTTGTCGGCTTGTTGGCTTCCGAGACTCGCAGGCCCTTCAAGGACTGCAGCGAGTGAAAGGAGTCGTCGATAGAAGACTCGCCTCGCAGGGAAACGCGCGAGGTGGCGGCGGACAAAATCTCGGTATTATTGGCCTTTGGGTTGGAGGGAATATGCCTGCCTGGGACGACGTCGATGCCCAGATCGCCGCACATATAGTCGCTGAAGGTGTAGCCCCAGCGCATGACCATGCTCTGGGCACAGTACTTGCTCTTGTCCATCTCCTCGTGGAAATCGCAAGCGATGTCGTTGGTGAACTCAAAGAAATCCCTCGCGAAGAACTCGTTGGTTATGTGGATGTTGAGCTTGTCGTTGGGCATCCCGGCCACCTCGAGGACTTCCCGCTTAAGGACAAAAAACAAGTACTGGAGGTCGAAGACCACAATGCGGTGCAAGGCCCCGTTCCGGGCATCCCCTTCGGCCTCGGTGGCCAGGTAGCTGAAGCACGACTTCACCATTGGCACCATATCCGTGGCGGTGAACACCACCAAGGGCCTGGTGGTCTGGCACTGGGTCAAGTACTCGACCATTTCGGTGTGCAGCTTCTCCATGTCACTCTCCCCCAGGGCCTGCGGCGGCAGCGGCAGGAGATGAGTGGTCGCTGAATGCTCCTGGGCATCCCTGTTCTGGCCCACATGGAGGCGGCCCGGGTCTATCAGCGAGCTGAACATCGAGGTGATGCCATCCTTGAGCGTGTACTGGCAGGCGGCGAACTCGGCCGGCACGTAGTCGTGGCTGTTGTGGAGCTTCGTGAAGTAGTTGAAGGCGACGAACACGAACTTGCAGTTCTCGAGATCTGTAGAGGAAATAAGGAGTAACCAATAAAGGTGGAGAAACATCGATGTTTGCAGATCAGGTTCCGAGAAAGAGAGGTAGAGAAAGAAAGAGAGAATTGCTTACCATGAGCCTTCTTTCCATTCATCACGATGCCTTCAATGCTGCGCTTAATCTGCAGCTCCTTCTCGGCCAGCTCGCGTTGAACCTGATCCGCATTTTTGGGCTTCTTATTGGCACTGCCCTGACCTCTGTCGCGTTTGGCAGTGTCGTTGAAAGGGTCGCGCTGATCTTCAGTCAATTTCTTGGAAAAACAGAAAAAAAACTAGCTTTGCGTCTAAATATCAGGCGACGATCGCGCAACCTACCTCCCACATCCCGGAGCAGTGGGACACCGCCTCCGGAATGCTCATTTTCCTGCCCTCGACGGTATTCTCGCGCCAATTGTTGACGAAAACCATGAAGCCACTTTGCTTTTTTGGAGGAGCCATTCCAGCAATCTGTACGAATTCTTGGAAAGTGTAGAAAAAAAAGAAGTGCAAGGAAAACCGGCGCCAACGAAACGAAAATGAAATTGAAACGGGACTTCCATTGCGGACTAGAGGTGGAGAAATTTCGATAAGAAACATCGGAAAGGTAGAGAAAAGCTGTAAGCTTAACATGCTGTTAACTTAACATTTTTTGTCATCGGTTTAATAGTGTTTTCTTTACTTTTATTGTTTTGAATATACGTATCCAATTTAACATGAAACCAATATATTTGTTCAAGCGCTGCAAATTCTTTTAAAAGTGCAAAAGATTCCTTTTAATTTGTAGTTTTTATTAACATTTTCCCTAACATTTGAATTTACCGCTCTGTAACAGCAACAGCGGCCTAACAGCAACATCAATGCTATCGAAAGTGAAATAGACGATACTGCTATCGACACTACCACTAGGCGATACTATCGATATAAATTTGTTTGTAAATCCAATTAATAATTGAATAAATAATTCAAAGACCTATTTCGTTTTAGCATAAATATATTTGTAAATAGCAATTAGTACAAAATAAATTCAATAAATAGAATTTATTGAGTTTGGATTTCATTAACAGATTTTTTTAAATTTAAGCCTAGTACTCAGACAGAAAAACTGTTCGCAACCCGAAAAAGATTTAATATTTTTCAAGTGTGACCGCTTCTAAAAACGCACTTTGGCATTTTTGGGAGGTAAATGGTGCGGTCATACCAATCTTAAATCAGCTGTTTTATATTTACAATTATTTATTTTATATTTGAAAGACAATTCGCATAGACTTGTAGTTTCGTTTTGGAATAGCTTATTTGCGCACAATGACCACCAACGCCGTCGCCCAGATTCTCTCGACCATGCACAACCGCCTCTTTTTCTCCCTATTACTTGTCCAACATTCTTTCCTGGATCGACGACCAGGACAAGGGC